>CANTAL010000548.1:0-85519 GCA_947650365.1 Chamaelirium japonicum | reverse complement strand
AACGGGGACGCTGACTAGCGGCGGCGAAGGTGTTGGGCGGCGGCCGAGGGTGGTGGCATCCCCCTTTGAGTTCATCCATGGCTTAGATCGTGACTGTTGGTTTTCGGATTGCCACATGTCGCTCCGCAAATCGTCAAGGTGGTGGCCGACGGTCGGCAGGGTGGTCTTCGGCCGCGGCTACAATGTCGGAGGCGGTTGTGGCCGTCGGGGATAGTGACTGGTGGCGGCGGCAAGTGGTGGGCCATGGCGGAGGGTGGTGGGTCTGGTGGCATCCCACCTTGGGTTCATCCCATGGCTTAAATCATGCCATTGATTTTTGGATCACCACATGTCGCTCCCCAAATCGCCAGCGATCGATAGGGGAGACGATCATCAGTGGAATGGATTCAAACCCACATTGCAGCTTTAGGCTAAGGAGGTTTGGGAGTTTGTGAGGAAGATCACTGGAATTCATTTTGATTGTTGGGATCAGTTTCTAATGTTTTCCAAAAAAGACCTAGATCAAGACACTCCTCTTCGTAGTGAGATCCTGGCACTAGTCTTATGGAAAATCTGGAAAGATAGGTGCTCCAAACTATTTCAGGACTGAGATAATCGGTTTGAAGGGTTGTGCCAAGATCTGGTGACTCTCCGGAAATCCATCAAAGCTGAGCAGATGACTAAGCGGAAATCCAGGGACATCGAAGGGGTTCGATTTCTAATTTGGACAGATGGAGCTTTTTGGTCTGAGGGAGAACTTGCCGGTGGAGCTTGGATTCTTACTACCACTGATGGTACAAGTGTGGCAGTTCCTTCATTTCTATGCCAGGTGAAGTCCCCGGTTCATGCGAAAATGTGAGCGATTTATGCGGATCTCCATGAGTTAGCCCAACGACAGTGTAGGCGAGTTGCTTTGTACACGCGCGGATGCCGCTATAGCTAGAGATGCCCTGGTTCTTGGAAAGTGGATCTCTATGGAGGCAAATCATGTGTTGATTGAATGCCAACAATTATGGAGGTAGGTCGAAGGTGTCAGCATCCACAAGAGTACTCCTCATTCTGCTAACTCGGTGTCTCACTGGTTAGCTCCGGAGGCTCGGCTAACTGGTATGGGAGGGGTACTGGGAATGTAATTTTCCGTCTAGTCTTCAGGCTTTAGTCTATGAAGACTTGAAGGCCATGTAGTCATGACCCCGTCTGATTTACCAAAAAGTAAAAAAAGAAAGCCCTTCTTACTCTCTCTTGATTAATGGCTCACCATCTGTGTGGTTTGAAGGGTTCAGAGGCTTACGAGACCCCTTGTCCCCCTATTTCTTTTTATTGGGAGTAGAAGCTTTCTACCTGTCCTTTAAAGTCCATCACGATCTTTGTGCAATGAGTTAAGGAGAAATCTATGGCTAGCTACGCACACAAGGATACGTAACGCTTGGCGATAAGTTTACCCTCATGGCGTGCATGTGATCTGTCAAGATGATATTGGGCCACCTTTTTCTCTAAGGACTCAAAGGAAGCTGGTGATGTAGCTGGTTTGTGAGTTGTTTGTCTACCAAAAAAAAACAGCTAGGTTACTTTATGATTCTCTTCAATTCTTTTCATATGGGCACTTCATATTGTTGCTGGAATCTCATTTGGTGCCACAAAATGCGGCGGGTCGACATCGGTGGTTTTCAGGACGCCTCCTCGGCACGGCGGACGAACTTCTGGCGAAGGCGGCAGTCGACGGTGGAGCATGGAGGTGGCTTCTTTGATCTGTTCTTTCGGGCGGCTGGGGCTCGGATCTCTGTTCTCGGATATGTTTTTTTGTTGTGTTTTGTGAATTTTTATGTGTTTTCTGTCTTCCCCTTATAGGGTTTTTTTTTTTTTGGGTTATTAGTCTAAGACCCCTCTAACCAACCCCACATTAGGATAAACCCAGTGAAACTTTTCATTTGAGCTCCAGCCCCTCTAACCAACCCAACATTGGGATAATTAGATAAACCCTTCCCTTTTTTATTATTTCCAAGACCACCCTCACCCTCCCTCCTCTCTTGATCGGTCATGGCAGAGGGGTTGCCGGGTCCAACAGAGGTGACTGCGGTGGCGGGGGGTTCGATTAAGTCCGGCGGTAGCAGGGTGGGGTTCGGTTAGGTCGAGCGGTGGCGGGGTGGGGTTCAGTTTGGTCTGGCAGTGGCAGGGTGGGGTTCAGTTCGGTCAGGCACTTGCGGCGACGGGGGCGGCTGGGGATGAGTGGCATCAAACATAAATTCGAAATATAACAAGGGGTATTTTCGTCCATAGGATTTTGAGATCAAATGGAAAGGTTGTCGGGACTGCAGCTCGAATTGACCTTCTAAGATAGGCTTCTCGCTAACTCCCCCCATTTTTTTTTTTTTTCTTTTCTGTGTGGCCGATGTCGCCTCCTCTCCTACCTGGTTGGTGGTTGTATCCAGTAGCACCGGCATGTGGCGACTCCCTCCCCCACCTGGTGGTGCCTCTTGTTGCAGCAGATGGCTGCCTCTCCTCGGTGGTTCTTGCGCCGGCATGTGGTGCCTCCTAGGGGTTCTGTTGTGACGTCCCCTTTGGAATAACAAAAAAAAAAAAGAGTATATTAGAGGGCAAAGGAGATATAGAAACCAAATTCATGGTCAAAGCTCGTTGAGCAACAAATTTCGAGATTTGCCCAAAATTTTGTTATTCTTTAGATGCCGGAAGTATATATATTAGTTTTCGTATATCAAGAGAGTAAGAGCTTATCTAGATCAAGTTTTCAAACAAACATTTCTATGCTGTTTTTGAGATTCCTAATGCTTTACTGTAAAGACAATCAGAGAATCATCTCGCTAAATTCTTGCTTTAGGGTGTTGATTTTCAATTACGATTTTTTCCTAAAGACATCAGTTTGTTCAGCTCCAGATTGCCCTAATAAGAATCATTCCTCTTTCTTCCAAACCCTAGCTATCTCTCTCTCCTTTTTATCCTCTAGTGTTTGTGGTTACAACCTCCAGAATTGAACAAATGTGAAATTGAATGATTTGTAGCAATGTATGTCACAAAAACGAGCGTTTTAATTTTGTTTAGCGCCGATCTTACCCATCATGATGTGTTGGCTTCGTCAAGAGTCGGGTGTGCTCGGGGTCAACTTGGCCAAGATGAACCAATTTGCATATGAATGACTTAAAATAGTCGCCCGGCCGCCATCGACGTCTGTCTCCATCCGTTTAATCACTCGGCCCCTCTCCTGGGGCTCTCCTAGTGGCATGTAGATCTCAACAATTAGAAACCGGCCGTTCTTATGGACGAAAATAACAAATCTCGATAGCCGAACCCCGAACCCCGGTGATTTAAGGGCTTTAATTTGCATATAGTTAAGCTCATTTCGGATGATTGTGGTCATTAGTAATCGACCAAATATCCTATTATCCCCTTGAAAACAGTTTCTAATGCCCTGAGATAGTCAACTGAGCTAGGTAAGGTCTGGCCCGATATCACCGGTTTGAAGTCGTTGGTTTAGCATCGCAACACACGTTATTAGGCACGAATCTTCAGTATTATTCTATGATCACCCTCTTGTTATATTTCCAATATATTTGATTACTCTCTCTCTCTCTCTCTCTCTCTTTCTCTCTCTCTCTCTCTCTCTCTCTCTCTCTCTCTCTCTCTCTCTCTCTCTCTCTCTCTGGTCATGTCTCACATGGGTTAGTCTCACATCGGTAATAGGAGCAGGTGATGGGCCGTTTATATATCCGTCTTGGACCTCCCTTACAAGCCGATTTTGTGAGGAGGCGGGTATCCAAGGGTCTCTCTCTCTCTCTCTCTCTCTCTCTCTCTCTCTCTCTCTCTCTCTCTCTCTCTCTCTCTCTCTCTCTCTCTCTCTCTCTCTCTCTCTCTCTCTCTCTCTCTCTCTCTCTCTCTCTCTCTCTCTCTCTCTCTCTCTCTCTCTCTCAGTTTGTTTTTCTACCTTGTTACTCATTCCCTTCCCTCTGTGCAGGAGAATTCAAATTCAATATCGAGGGCAACCATGCAACTCTCTCTGGTCATAAGTACGTTTTTATTTGTTGGGTAAATTACAATTTACCCCCCCAGAAGTTTAGCTCAAAAACACTTAACCAATCTGTAGTTTATTTTGTTTCCAAATCGCTCCCTGAAGTTTGAAATGTTAGCACAATTCCCTCTTTTGTGGACTACTAAATTTCCTCATTTGGTAATTTTTATCTGATCAAACTGAATTGAAGGGCATGGGGCAAATGTAGTTTTTTAACTATAAGGGCATTAAGCTTCGATCTTTTCGTATATATCTTTTCCTACGATGCGATTTATATTTTATAGTGTGTGAAATTACATAGCTTCGATCTTTTCGTATATATCTTTTCCTACGATGACGACGGTAGATGGAGGGAGAATACGTATGTGGAGGACCTATTCATCGCTCACGTATTCGGAATGGATACGCTGGCTCGCGGACCGCACAATGCTGCCAAGCTGACAGAGGTATATATCCTCTCCCAGTACCAACTCCATGGAAGCTCTCTCCCCGATTACTTACCCAATTTCCGCCATCGCCAGGATGGTTCTCGCGCTGAGCTCGTCGGCAAGCGCTATGGATCAAAACTTCGACACGAAGATCGGTGCTCTGATTGTGGTATTCTCATTTGATCCAATGAGAAAGATCGAGGGTCCGTTGTGTGTCGATCGATCTCATCTGATTGAATGCATGATAATGTAAGAGGGATGAAGGTGGACTTTAGGGCACTTGAAAAGAAGGCAATGGATTGGGGAGAACCGTCTGTTCATGCCTCTGGGAAGCAGGTAGCTATAGGAATTAAGTTTGATGCAATAGATTTCAGGCGGTGGATGCGCACGTTAGTGGCACGTGGGTGTTGGCTTCCACCAGTGGTAGTTAGGGTTTTGGCGAGTGCTGCATTTGGAGGTAGGGTGGATTATCCTCTTATAGTTGAATTATGGGCTATTAGGGAAGCTTTGAAGGAACTTGTCAATCGTCGTTGCGCCAATGTTGTGATAATTAATTCGTAGGGATTGCGATTAGCTGTCTGCGATGGTGGAGACCGACCACGACGGCGACTGCGAGACCTTCAGGGGAGGAAGATGGTGACGACCCGGGAGGAACTTCACGAAATCCTAGATCGTACTTGGAGGCAGCTACCAAGGTAATCGAAGACACCATCGGTGGCGAGGGTTCCGGGGTGGGGAGGTAAGCTTGATGCATCCCATTATGAACGGATGGCTCCGTTGGTGGAGGGGTTGGTGCTTCTAGATCCGGTTAGGTTACAGAAATCACAAGCGAGGTGGAGACAAGCGCTAGTTGGAAAGTTTTTGGGCCCAAAACTACTGCTCGTGATTCTCCGACGGCGGCACTACAACAGATCTGATCGTATGCGGCGGCGGAATCGGCGGCAATCTCCGCTCCGCCACAAATGAAGACGGAATCGGCGGTCATCTCGGCTCCGCCGCAGAGGAGGATGGGAATCCGGCGGCCATCTTCAATTCGCCTCAATTGGAGATGAAATTCGGCCCCAATTTTTGCTTCACTACATCGAATTTGGCGGCCAGGTTCGCTTCGCCGCAAAAGAAGGGGTAATCGACGGGCAGCTGTGCTCCACCGCAAAAGAAGGGGGAATCGGCGGGCAGTTGAGCTCCGTCGCAAATCCAGGCCGCTAGATATGAAATTTTTGGCCGCTGCTTATGAGGGTATAACAACCCGCGCGAAATTTTGCAAATTTGTGAAAATTTTTTGCATACACACATGATCATCCACGAACTGCACACGATCGATCGTCTACATCGATATCCAGGTATGCCAAAACCCCAGCTACAAAATTCCCTCATCGACAATCTGTCCCGGCCGCCAATTGTACCGCTGCTCGTGACGAACCCTTTGCCTGCGATCGAGCTCTCCCAGATCGTCCGACCCTACCGTTGGTTTGATAGTCTCATCTCATTCCCATTTTGCCGCTTGAGGTATGTATGGATTGGTAACAACCCCATCTGCTTTCTTCTATTACCTTTAGCTAGTTTTAAACATCTCTTAAAAATAAACCTTTAAATATCTTCGGATAATTTTTTAATTTTATTTTTCTATGCCATTGTACACTACAACATGGACTCATTACGACGCGCAATGCATGCTGTAAATGATTTTTTACGGCCTACATACGCATGCTGCAAATAGCTGATTTTTAAGACTTTTTATGGCATGCATTGAACGATGTTAATGTATTTTTGTAAAGAAAAATATATACATAGAGGTTTAAAATCAAGCTATGGAAGCCTGGTGGACTAGGGACTTGACGTTGAACAAGAATTTATGGAAGACAAAGGTTCCTCTCAAAAGCACAATTTTCATTAGACTGCCAACTCTCAATTAAATATAAACAAAACAGAACTTGCAACGAAGATTTAGCTTTATTATCTTACATGCGTGATTATTTTGAACACGTGCAAGTTCATCATTATCATCCAAGCTTTATGTGACATAGGATTTACAAAAGTGCTTTATTAAAATTTGACTATATGTTCCAATCAGGTGATGTATCGCACATGGTTCTAGCTCTGATTGTTATTAATCTTTACATTTTATTTGAAGATACCTTACGCTATGGATATGAGTTGGGTTGACAGTAATAGAGCCAGTGCAGATTATAGGAATTGGGTCAATCATTTTGTCAACTATCTATTTAGCAGAGAAACACTTGGGGATATGATTTGTTGTCCTTGTAAACGCCACAGAACTGTCCAATATCAATCATGGGATGATGTAATTGCTGATTTATTTCAATTTGGTATAGAACCAGGTTATAGAACATGGAAGATGCCAGGGGAAACTTATGTTCCACCTCAAAATTCTACTGAAACTGAAACAGAAATAGATGACATGCTTGGGTTAATAGATGCTGCCTTAGGATTGCCAAGTATATTTGAAGATGACATAGACGATGAACCCGCCGTACATAGTCAAGATCGGATAGATGCAGATACAAATAGGTATACAAGAATTCTTAATAATGCATCTCAGAAGCTATACCCTGGTTGTAATAAATTCACGACATTGTCATTCATCGTTAAACTACTACATATAAAATGTTTAATTGGTTAGAGCATTAAATCCTTTAAGATGCTGCTTTAGCTACTTGTCGATGCTCTCCCTGATGGTCACACACTGCCTTCTGATTACAACCAGTGTCAGAAGATAATCTGTAACCTTGGCCTTGATTACATTAAAATAGATGTATGCAAAAATGATTGCATACTGTACTGGAAGGATAATGCCTCAAAGACCCATTGTCCAACATATGGTCAATACATATGGAAAAAGAATGGTAAAAAAACCCAGACAAATCACTACATTATTTTTCATTGAAGCCGAGTCAACAACGACTATTTATGTAAGAAAAGACAGCTGAAGATATAAGATGGCATCATGAACAACGTGTTGATGATGGTGTAATGAGGCATCCAACAAACTCAGAGGTATGGAAGAATTTTGATCAACTTCATGAGCAGTTTGCTTCTGATTCACGAAACGTTAAACCTAGTCTAGCAAGTGACGAGATGAATCCATTCGGGAATATGAGTGTTTCTTACAGCACATGGCCGGTCGTCCTCATTCCATATAATTTACCGCCATAGGTGTGCATGAAACAGACTAATTTTATATTGTCTATAATTATTCCTGGTCCCCGTGCTCCTGGAAATTAAATTGATGTATATATACAGCCTTTAGTTGAGGAGTTGAAGGATATATGGGAAATCGGCATTGAAACATATGATGCATACACTGGGAATAACTTTTGATTACGTGCCGCTTTGATGGGGGCAATTAATGACTTCCCAGCATATAGTAATCTATCCGGATGGAGCATCAAGGGTAAGATGGCTTGCTCGGTATGTAACGAGGAAATTACGTCACGACAACTAAAAAGTAGTAGAAAACAATGTTACTTGGGTCATCGTAGATTCCTACCAATTAATCATAGGTGGCGCTTGTTGAAAAAATCATTTGACGGCAATCCAGATAGAAGGCCTCCATCGAAAAAGTTGTCTGGTGTAGATGTATTGCAACAGTTACAGCACCTTCCACATGTGACATTCGAAAAAATACCACGGAAGAAAAGGAAAGGGACATCTAGAGAAAAATACTTAGGGTGGACGAAGAAAAGTATTTTTTTCGAATTGCCATATTGGAGCAGTAATTTATTGCGGTACAACCTCGACGTTATGCATATAGAGAAGAATGTATGTGAAATTATCCTCGGAACAATGATGAACATAGCAGAAAAAACAAAGGATAATTTAAACGCTCATTTTGACCTGGAAGATATGAGCGTTAGAAAAAATCTACACCCAATAAAATCTGGGGATGTGTATAAAGTGCCAGCTGCATGCTATACGATGAATGCAAAGGAGAAGCGTATCTTTTGTCAGTTTGTCATAGACATAAGATTTCCGGATGGCTATTCATCGAACATATCCCGTTCTGTTAGGATCAACGAGCGGAAGGTTTCGGGTCAGAAAAGTCATGATTGTCATGTGGTATTACAACAACTCATGCCTATTGCAGTACTTGACCTAATGCCAGAAAACATATATGAAGCCATAATTGAACTTTGCATTTTCTTTAAGGAGTTATGCTCGAAAGTATTGCAGTTAGACATCCTTGAAAACTACTTGGCTCGCCATCGGAGGCTTGTAGATTGGATTACCAGACTAGTATACTCGAGTGCTAGGGAGTGAGTGAGACTACTTGGCTCGCCATCGGAGGCTTGAGCGTCGTGCTTCCTTAGAAGTAAATCTAGCCTTGAGATTCCCAACTTGGTGTAGTTGTTATGCCATACCCTAACCCTTCACCCCTTTCTATCCTCACACCCCTCAGATCGGTCTTTAGATTTTTGGGGCGTGACAGCTGGTATCAGAGCTTAGGGATATGATTCTAGGGATTAGGAGTGTAGGAGTTGAAGTTTAGATCTTGGAGTAGTATTCTAACATTGATAGTTGCTTTGCAGATGGTGGGTACTAGAAGCGGCAACGGAGCAGGGTCGTCCTTTGAGCATGACGGCATAACGAGGTTGATAGAGATGCTCCAGGGGATGACCACTATGGTTCAGCAGCAGCAGGCTACCGTGGCCCAGCAGCAAACTACCTTAGCTCAAGCTGCCCTTACCCAGGCACAAGCTCACCAGCGGGCTGAGGGCGAGCGACAAGGAAAGTTGTTAAAGGAATTCAAGGCAATGGGACCTCCAACCTTTAGGGGCGAGCCAGACCCTTTAGAGGCAGATCGGTGGTTTCAGCAGATGAAAAAGGTCCTTGACATTTTGGAGGTCACTGGAGAGCGACGAGTCATTCTTGCCTCATACCAGTTCGAGGCAGAGGCCGACTTTTGGTGGCAGTCGGTTTTGCGTTCGAGGGCAGCTGATCGAGGAGCTATCACCTGGTTGGAGTTCGAGGAATTCTTTTGAAAGAAGTTTTTCCCTGTGACAGTGCAAAACCGGATGGAGATGGAGTTCCTGGCCCTTGACCAGGGGTCTTGTACTGTGGCACAGTATGAGGCCAAGTTTTCGGAGCTTTCTAGATATGCCCTGCACCAAGTAGCGACTGAGGCCCGGAAGGCCAGACATTTTGAGCATGGCCTAAAGCCGGAGATTAGAGGGAAACTTTCTGCATTCTTAGATCAGTCTTATGAAGATGTGGTTAATCGAGCATTGGCTGTAGAGTGCGAAATAAAGAAATCTAGGAGATTCCTAGAAGAGCATCAAGAAAAGCACTACAACAAGCGACAAAAGACTTCACCCAAACTTCAAGGTAACATCGAAGAAGAGAAGAGCCAAGAGCAGCTAGTATGTCATAACTGCAGACGAGAGGGCCATGTTCGGAAGGAATGCCCGTTTAAGGGGGCATGCTACATCTGTGGCCAGAGTGGCCACAAGAGGAGAGATTGTCCATCTTCACGTACTTAATGTGATAGTTAATCTTGTAGGTTTCCTTTTCACTTTCTAGTAATAATATGGGTAAATGGTTATACTCTGGTTGGAATTTTATGAATAAACATATTGGATATTTAGTCGATATTAGACCTTCATGTGGTTGTATGTGTCGTTTGCCTTGAGGGGTAAACTTCGAGTGGTTGGTTTGAGAACACATTATGGGAAGAGATCCCAAGCGATGATAAACATACCAAATGGGCGATGGGATACGCACTGACTCTTCGGAGACTTTGGCGGCTACGCACTGACTCTTCGGAGGCTTTGGCGGCTATGCACTGACTCTTCGGAGGCTTTGGCGGCGACGTACTTTCTCTTCGGAGAATTTGATGGATACACATTTTCTCTTTGAAGAATTTTGTGGAGCACTGTTTCTGATAGGGACTTTGGTGGTTAGCTTTGCACTGTCCAAAAATTAGGACCTTGGCGATTGTACTTAGTAGATTGCAACAGCAGTGCTTGTTAGACCTAATGGTTATTCATATTAGTAGATAATATTCTAGCAATAACTACGAGAGATAATTACGTTTGCTTATATCACTATATGAGGTAGGTTGAGATTCCTTAGCAGGAGTGCGGTGTTGAAGTCAACTTTGGAGTAAGTTTGGAGTCTTCTAATAAAGATTTATTTGGGTTTTCTTTCTAGCAAGTTAATCAAGGATTAGAGATTGAATTTACACGATTGATTGGTTTAGGATGGCTTATCTGACATAGTTGTAGGGTTACTCTTTTCATTGATTCTCATCGACCTCCAGCACTAGAGACCTAGCCGGTGCCTAGGGTTCCTTGATTCTCATCGATCCTTAGTACTAGAGACTTAGCCAGTGTTTAGGATTCCTTGATTCCCATTGACCGTTACTACTTGAGACTTAGTCGGTGTTTAGGATTTCCTGATTCTCATTAACCCTTGGTACTAGAGATCTAGTCGGTATTTTAGGATTGTCCATTACATTATCTTTGCTAAATTTTCTCGATCTAACACGAGTCATTTTTTTTGGTGTTTATAATATATATATATATATGTGTCCTTTTAGAATGGATCCCATAAATAATGATGAAGACCCTGGGGGATTATGGTTTCAGAGAGTGCATCGGGAGGTGGAATGTGGTGGTTAAAATTCTCATGGTTAGTAGATTATGCAATGTCTCGATAGAGACTCTCGTAGTAAGATTTCGCACTGTTCCTTGAAAACTTTGGCGGTGAGTTGTGACTGTCCGGTAGAGGACAAAGTGTGATTACACAATTTCTCTTCGGAGAACTTGGTGGATATATACGCACTGACTCTTCGGAGGCTTTGGCGGCTACGCACTGACTCATTAGAGACTTTGGCGGCTACGCACTTTCTCTTGGGAGATTTTGGTGGATACATACGCACTGACTCTTCGGAGGCTTTGGCGGCTACGCACTGACTCATTTGAGGCTTTGGCGGTTACGCACTTTCTCTTCGGAGGATTTGGCGGCTATATACGCACTGACTCTTCGGAGGCTTTGGCGGCTACGCACTGACTCATTAGAGACTTTGGCGGCTACGCACTTTCTCTTCGGAGGCTTTGGCGGCTACATACGCACTGACTCTTCGGAGGCTTTGGCGGCTACGCACTTTCTCTTCGAAGGATTTGGCGGATACCTACGCACTGACTCTTCGGAGGCTTTGGCGGCTACACACTTTCTCTTCGGAGGATTTGGTGGATACATATGCACTGACTCTTCGGAGGCTTTGGCGGCTATGCATTTTCTCTTTGGAGATTTTTTTTTTTTTTTGTACTCTTTCTGAATGGAATTTTGATAGTTGCATTGATCAGATGACAATGATGGGAAGTTGAAATTTGAATATTTACATATTGGAGAGATAGTAGTGACAATATTAATATTGTTTACCTACGTTCATGGAATTTTAAGATGTCCCATTGGTTGGAGTTGTCCTTGATTTATTTGAACTTTTTCAAGTAGCACATGTTTGTTCTAGTTCCTTCCGAGCAATCATTCTTTAAATTATCAGCATGCTTAAGATTGTGCAATTTTTCTCGGTTTTTCCTTGTGTTGCTTTGACTTATCTTGTTTGGGTCTAGGTCTATGCGTGGGAATACGTTCCTGTGTCATACCGTTGGTTGAGAACATGTTGTAATATTGTTTTGTGAATCAGGTTGCTATCTCACTTCTGGATAAGGGGGACGCTCTTTATCCAGGAAAGGAAAAAATAATAGTGAGTCACAAAATTTTGTATTAATCCATAGTAATTAGGATCAGGATTGAACATTATGCCTCGTGTGAGCTCCACGAGAGCCTAATGGTTCGATTCTATCCTACTTTTTATTATTAGTAGAGTTGTGAGTGATAGAATCTGAGGCTGACTTTTCCTATTGGTGAGTATGGTGTACTAGTTTAGCCTTCTTGTTGTCAATATTAGTAAGAATCTTTATGCCGGTCGTAAGTTCGTCTTTCATTGCTTTGGTAGTATTGTGTGTAGAATTGTATCATCGGTTTTAGTATTTGAATTTTCGGGACGAAAATTTTAATAAGTTGGGTAGGATGTAATGACCAAAAATCCTGAGTTCACTTTTGCTAAGGGCAAACCCTGTGAGTTTATTTAATTATTTACATTCTAGCTGGTGGGGTATATAATTCGAGCTATATTCGTTGCTTGGAGTGTTATGATGCATTTAATCTGTTCGAATAGACTTAGATTGGATCGTGAGTCCCGGGTCCGGGTCGCGAGGCGACATAGTAGTGGTAGTGTGTTTTTGCGTAGGTGTGCAGCGCATGTGCAGACATACATTGAGGGTGCAGATGTGCACGTGTAGTTTATTTATTATAAATATATTATTTCATATGTTGATAAACAAGACTTGTCCCAGTTGCGACCGTCGTCGAATAGGTCGTCAGACCCAACCAACTCTTCAACCTAGGACCAATAGGTTTCCCCAACTCGCTGATCTGGTTCGATTGGCTGGGCTCGGTTCCGAGAACCTAGGTTGAGCCCTTCGAATCAAGCTATGTCCATAGCCATCAGACTTCGATCGAATGCACAAAAATTACCCAAGTCAAAAACACTTACACCATCAAAACCAATTTCAGCTAACCAATTTCAACCGTCCCTATTTTACCAAACTCCAAATTCACCCCATTCAACCCCCTATGCACACTACTCCAAAAACCCCATTCAAGTAATACTTATACACCTTAACCGTACACCCCCTTTCAACCACACCCCTGTACTCAACCAACCCCGATCCTGTACCTCTTTTCTTTTTTCCCTCCTCTCATCTCCTCTCCCGTTAAAATCCGGTACCACTTGTCATTATCCCTACAGCCCACGCCATCAGCCGCCCTCCTCTTATTTCTCCCTCTCACCCCAAATCCCCCAAAATCTGGTAACCGAATCCCGCGAATCTCGACCCTACTCCCCTAGGGTTCGACTTTCCCCCATACCCAGCCGCCCCCTCTTCCTATAAAGAAACCCAGCCCCCACTTCTTCTCACCCTCTGTCCAGCCCTCTCCGATTCTCTATTTTCCTTGTGGTACTATGCCTTGCCATTGGAGCTAGGCGCCCGAACAAGGAGAGGAGGAGGCGATCCCCGGCTAAGAGGATCCCCGATCAGGTCAGTCCCTGATCTCCTCCCCCCTTCGTTTCTTTCTCTTTTTGGTTCTTTCAAAACCAGCAGTCGTCCCCCTTGGTTTTCTTTTTTTTTCATCATCTTTTGCCAGGGCTACCGGCCATGTGGCCGGTGACGGGCAGCCGACGGAGTCCGACCAAGCCATGCCAACCCCTTTTTTTTTCCCCCTTTTTGAGTCGCAATTGTCATTGCACCGAGCGCCGACGATTGGGGACCAATCGATGGTCCAGTCAACCCTGTTGTGTTTAATCATAGTCAACGAACTCTTGTGTCATTGACTTTGATCCATCGGATCGTGTACCAACCTTGTTGACAGTTGTGTAATTCTATGTTGGCTCCATAATCTCTGTGGGTGAATCATTAGGCCCAAACCCTATGGTGCCCCTTCGATGTACCGATAGCACTTTTGAGTACAATATAATTTCTTAGATGTTGATATTACTCCGACCACACTTGGCCATGGAATCGATCCTTGTGACTACCCTTGACGCAACAACACTTGTTGGTTGTCTTCGCTGGCCGTGGGTACGACTCGTGCCAATTGCCCCTATTTTATGTAAACCTTCGTACCAATGTGAGCACGACAACGCACTATCGAGCGGCTCTCGTACCCATCTTGCCTACTTGTAAATAGAACAAAAAGGGCATAATATTGCTCGTCCTTCCAAGTTTAAATTCGGTGGGCCCAATGAATTATGATTGTACCTGTCAACCCGTATCCCCATACGCCTGAGGGCATCTCTGACGAATGACATGGAACCTCGAACCTTGGCTTGAACCTTTTTTTTTTAGATGCATATGTTTAAATTGATAGACTAGTAACATAAGTATGTGCAACATGTCAGTTCGTGACCGTGACGATCCACCCTTAGGCGGAACGGTGGTCAACTAGCGGGAATAGCAAATTGGACCGAGGCAAGTATTCACTTGCTCTGAGGTTATTTTCAAATTATGTTTTTGTACCCATAGTTTATGATTTTTATAAATAACTTCTCGTATATTGTATAACATAATCATGAGTCACATGATGATTAATATTAGACTATGGTGACATGTTTGGTATGACGTCAGTAAATTAGAATGGTATGGTGTAGTTCTTAATGCTGTTGAGTAACACCTTTGTTGAGACTGTGCTTGCTAGATGATTGAAAACGACTACGATACTTCTACTACATGTGACTTATGCTTGGTACTATGACATATACTATTGTAATCCATTACAACGTGTCTCTACACATATTATGATTAGAAAGAATGTAATATTTGTTGGAAGTTGGAGAATCAATAGCATAATGAGAGGTCATAAACATTTCTTATTTGGGTCTCGCAGAATATTTCTTATTAACTACATTATTACCCCTTTATTTTTACCATCTAAAAGCTTATTTTTGTAAAGACACCTTGCACACACTCACCCCCTTAGAGTGGGGGTTTACTTGCCAGTCAGTGGTTTGGACTCACCCCGTTTGGGGCGCTACTCTTTCCACGAGTAGACTTTCTTGCAGAGTGGTACCAGAGCTGGAGTACAGGTGGCAGCTGTGGAGTATAGTGGCAGTGGCGGAGTTAGTAGCTGT
The DNA here is from genome assembly GCA_947650365.1 of Chamaelirium japonicum. Lineage (NCBI taxonomy): Eukaryota > Viridiplantae > Streptophyta > Magnoliopsida > Liliales > Melanthiaceae > Chamaelirium > Chamaelirium japonicum. Next base: position 70,380 of record CANTAL010000548.1, on the reverse strand, counting down.
AGTTTCTTTTTTTGTAATAGTCCTTTATGAACCTTGTGTTGTATTTATTGGGACTGTATCTTCTTGGAATTGTATCTTGAGCATCAAAATAAGAATATCAGTTGGTTTAGTTTAGCTTATGCTATTGTTAGTGTAGTTTGCGATTGTAGTGATCCAGTTGTAAAGCTCTTTAGGGTAGGCCTCACCTCACGGCCCAAGCCTAGGGTAGATCACCCAAAAATGTAATGAGATATAAATGACCTGATAGGTTAACCTTGTAGATTGGATTACCAGACTAGTATACTCGAGTGCTAGGGAGTGAGTGAGACTACTTGGCTCGCCATCGGAGGCTTGAGCGTCGTGCTTCCTTAGAAGTAAATCTAGCCTTGAGATTCCCAACTTGGTGTAGTTGTTATGCCATACCCTAACCCTTCACCCCTTTCTATCCTCACACCCCTCAGATCGGTCTTTAGATTTTTGGGGCGTGACAGCTGGTATCAGAGCTTAGGGATATGATTCTAGGGATTAGGAGTGTAGGAGTTGAAGTTTAGATCTTGGAGTAGTATTCTAACATTGATAGTTGCTTTGCAGATGGTGGGTACTAGAAGCGGCAACGGAGCAGGGTCGTCCTTTGAGCATGACGGCACAACGAGGTTGATAGAGATGCTCCAGGGGATGACCACTATGGTTCAGCAGCAGCAGGCTACCGTGGCCCAGCAGCAAACTACCTTAGCTCAAGCTGCCCTTACCCAGGCACAAGCTCACCAGCGGGCTGAGGGCGAGCAACAAGGAAAGTTGTTAAAGGAATTCAAGGCAATGGGACCTCCAACCTTTAGGGGCGAGCCAGACCCTTTAGAGGCAGATCGGTGGTTTCAGCAGATGAAAAAGGTCCTTGACATTTTGGAGGTCACTGGAGAGCGACGAGTCACTCTTGCCTCATACCAGTTCGAGGCAGAGGCCGACTTTTGGTGGCAGTCGGTTTTGCGTTCGAGGGCAGCTGATCGAGGAGCTATCACCTGGTTGGAGTTCGAGGAATTCTTTCGAAAGAAGTTTTTCCCTGTGACAGTGCAAAACCGGATGGAGATGGAGTTCCTGGCCCTTGACCAGGGGTCTTGTACTGTGGCACAGTATGAGGCCAAGTTTTCGGAGCTTTCTAGATATGCCCTGCACCAAGTAGCGACTGAGGCCCGGAAGGCCAGACATTTTGAGCATGGCCTAAAGCCGGAGATTAGAGGGAAACTTTCTGCATTCTTAGATCAGTCTTATGAAGATGTGGTTAATCGAGCATTGGCTGTAGAGTGCGAAATAAAGAAATCTAGGAGATTCCTAGAAGAGCATCAAGAAAAGCACTACAACAAGCGACAAAAGACTTCACCCAAACTTCAAGGTAACATCGAAGAAGAGAAGAGCCAAGAGCAGCTAGTATGTCATAACTGCAGACGAGAGGGCCATGTTCGGAAGGAATGCCCGTTTAAGGGGGCATGCTACATCTGTGGCCAGAGTGGCCACAAGAGGAGAGATTGTCCATCTTCACGTACTTAATGTGATAGTTAATCTTGTAGGTTTCCTTTTCACTTTCTAGTAATAATATGGGTAAATGGTTATACTCTGGTTGGAATTTTATGAATAAACATATTGGATATTTAGTCGATATTAGACCTTCATGTGGTTGTATGTGTCGTTTGCCTTGAGGGGTAAACTTCGAGTGGTTGGTTTGAGAACACATTATGGGAAGAGATCCCAAGCGATGATAAACATACCAAATGGGCGATGGGATACGCACTGACTCTTCGGAGACTTTGGCGGCTACGCACTGACTCTTCGGAGGCTTTGGCGGCTACGCACTGACTCTTCGGAGGCTTTGGCGGCGACGTACTTTCTCTTCGGAGAATTTGACGGATACACATTTTCTCTTTGAAGAATTTTGTGGAGCACTGTTTCTGATAGGGACTTTGGTGGTTAGCTTTGCACTGTCCAAAAATTAGGACCTTGGCGATTGTACTTAGTAGATTGCAACAGCAGTGCTTGTTAGACCTAATGGTTATTCATATTAGTAGATAATATTCTAGCAATAACTACGAGAGATAATTACGTTTGCTTATATCACTATATGAGGTAGGTTGAGATTCCTTAGCAGGAGTGCGGTGTTGAAGTCAACTTTGGAGTAAGTTTGGTGTCTTCTAATAAAGATTTATTTGGGTTTTCTTTCTAGCAAGTTAATCAAGGATTAGAGATTGAATTTACACGATTGATTGGTTTAGGATGGCTTATCTGACATAGTTGTAGGGTTACTCTTTTCATTGATTCTCATCGACCTCCAGCACTAGAGACCTAGCCGGTGCCTAGGGTTCCTTGATTCTCATCGATCCTTAGTACTAGAGACTTAGCCAGTGTTTAGGATTCCTTGATTCCCATTGACCGTTACTACTTGAGACTTAGTCGGTGTTTAGGATTTCCTGATTCTCATTAACCCTTGGTACTAGAGATCTAGTCGGTATTTTAGGATTGTCCATTACATTATCTTTGCTAAATTTTCTCGATCTAACACGAGTCATTTTTTTTGGTGTTTATAATATATATATATATGTGTCCTTTTAGAATGGATCCCATAAATAATGATGAAGACCCTGGGGGATTATGGTTTCAGAGAGTGCATCGGGAGGTGGAATGTGGTGGTTAAAATTCTCATGGTTAGTAGATTATGCAATGTCTCGATAGAGACTCTCGTAGTAAGATTTCGCACTGTTCCTTGAAAACTTTGGCGGTGGGTTGTGACTGTCCGGTAGAGGACAAAGTGTGATTACACAATTTCTCTTCGGAGAACTTGGTGGATATATACGCACTGACTCTTCGGAGGCTTTGGCGGCTACGCACTGACTCATTAGAGACTTTGGCGGCTACGCACTTTCTCTTGGGAGATTTTGGTGGATACATACGCACTGACTCTTCGGAGGCTTTGGCGGCTACGCACTGACTCATTTGAGGCTTTGGCGGTTACGCACTTTCTCTTCGGAGGATTTGGCGGCTATATACGCACTGACTCTTCGGAGGCTTTGGCGGCTACGCACTGACTCATTAGAGACTTTGGCGGCTACGCACTTTCTCTTCGGAGGCTTTGGCGGCTACATACGCACTGACTCTTCGGAGGCTTTGGCGGCTACGCACTTTCTCTTCGAAGGATTTGGCGGATACCTACGCACTGACTCTTCGGAGGCTTTGGCGGCTACACACTTTCTCTTCGGAGGATTTGGTGGATACATATGCACTGACTCTTCGGAGGCTTTGGCGGCTATGCATTTTCTCTTTGGAGATTTTTTTTTTTTTTTGTACTCTTTCTGAATGGAATTTTGATAGTTGCATTGATCAGATGACAATGATGGGAAGTTGAAATTTGAATATTTACATATTGGAGAGATAGTAGTGACAATGTTAATATTGTTTACCTACGTTCATGGAATTTTAAGATGTCCCATTGGTTGGAGTTGTCCTTGATTTATTTGAACTTTTTCAAGTAGCACATGTTTGTTCTAGTTCCTTCCGAGCAATCATTCTTTAAATTATCAGCATGCTTAAGATTGTGCAATTTTTCTCGGTTTTTCCTTGTGTTGCTTTGACTTATCTTGTTTGGGTCTAGGTCTATGCGTGGGAATACGTTCCTGTGTCATACCGTTGGTTGAGAACATGTTGTAATATTGTTTTGTGAATCAGGTTGCTATCTCACTTCTGGATAAGGGGGACGCTCTTTATCCAGGAAAGGAAAAAATAATAGTGAGTCACAAAATTTTGTATTAATCCATAGTAATTAGGATCAGGATTGAACATTATGCCTCGTGTGAGCTCCACGAGAGCCTAATGGTTCGATTCTATCCTACTTTTTATTATTAGTAGAGTTGTGAGTGATAGAATCTGAGGCTGACTTTTCCTATTGGTGAGTATGGTGTACTAGTTTAGCCTTCTTGTTGTCAATATTAGTAAGAATCTTTATGCCGGTCGTAAGTTCGTCTTTCATTGCTTTGGTAGTATTGTGTGTAGAATTGTATCATCGGTTTTAGTATTTGAATTTTCGGGACGAAAATTTTAATAAGTTGGGTAGGATGTAATGACCAAAAATCCTGAGTTCACTTTTGCTAAGGGCAAACCCTGTGAGTTTATTTAATTATTTACATTCTAGCTGGTGGGGTATATAATTCGAGCTATATTCGTTGCTTGGAGTGTTATGATGCATTTAATCTGTTCGAATAGACTTAGATTGGATCGTGAGTCCCGGGTCCGGGTCGCGAGGCGACATAGTAGTGGTAGTGTGTTTTTGCGTAGGTGTGCAGCGCATGTGCAGACATACATTGAGGGTGCAGATGTGCACGTGTAGTTTATTTATTATAAATATATTATTTCATATGTTGATAAACAAGACTTGTCCCAGTTGCGACCGTCGTCGAATAGGTCGTCAGACCCAACCAACTCTTCAACCTAGGACCAATAGGTTTCCCCAACTCGCTGATCTGGTTCGATTGGCTGGGCTCGGTTCCGAGAATCTAGGTTGAGCCCTTCGAATCAAGCTATGTCCATAGCCATCAGACTTCGATCAAATGCACAAAAATTACCCAAGTCAAAAACACTTACACCATCAAAACCAATTTCAGCTAACCAATTTCAACCGTCCCTATTTTACCAAACTCCAAATTCACCCCATTCAACCCCCTATGCACACTACTCCAAAAACCCCATTCAAGTAATACTTATACACCTTAACCGTACACCCCCTTTCAACCACACCCCTGTACTCAACCAACCCCGATCCTGTACCTCTTTTCTTTTTTCCCTCCTCTCATCTCCTCTCCCATTAAAATCCGGTACCAATTGTCATTATCCCTACAGCCCACGCCATCAGCCGCCCTCCTCTTATTTCTCCCTCTCACCCCAAATCCCCCAAAATCTGGTAACCGAATCCCGCGAATCTCGACCCTACTCCCCTAGGGTTCGACTTTCCCCCATACCCAGCCGCCCCCTCTTCCTATAAAGAAACCCAGCCCCCACTTCTTCTCACCCTCTGTCCAGCCCTCTCCGATTCTCTATTTTCCTTGTGGTACTATGCCTTGCCATAGGAGCTAGGCGCCCGAACAAGGAGAGGAGGAGGCGATCCCCGGCTAAGAGGATCCCCGATCAGGTCAGTCCCTGATCTCCTCCCCCCTTCGTTTCTTTCTCTTTTTGGTTCTTTCAAAACCAGCAGTCGTCCCCCTTGGTTTTCTTTTTTTTTCATCATCTTTTGCCAGGGCTACCGGCCATGTGGCCGGTGACGGGCAGCCGACGGAGTCCGACCAAGCCATGCCAACCCCTTTTTTTTCCCCCTTTTTGAGTCGCAATTGTCATTGCACCGAGCGCCGACGATTGGGGACCAATCGATGGTCCAGTCAACCCTGTTGTGTTTAATCATAGTCAACGAACTCTTGTGTCATTGACTTTGATCCATCGGATCGTGCGATTCAGTACCAACCTTGTTGACAGTTGTGTAATTCTATGTTGGCTCCATAATCTCTGTGGGTGAATCATTAGGCCCAAACCCTATGGTGCCCCTTCGATGTACCGATAGCACTTTTGAGTACAATATAATTTCTTAGATGTTGATATTACTCCGACCACACTTGGCCATGGAATCGATCCTTGTGACTACCCTTGACGCAACAACACTTGTTGGTTGTCTTCGCTGGCCGTGGGTACGACTCGTGCCAATTGCCCCTATTTTATGTAAACCTTCGTACCAATGTGAGCACGACAACGCACTATCGAGCGGCTCTCGTACCCATCTTGCCTACTTGTAAATAGAACGAAAAGGGCATAATATTGCTCGTCCTTCCAAGTTTAAATTCGGTGGGCCCAATGAATTATGATTGTACCTGTCAACCCGTATCCCCATACGCCTGAGGGCATCTCTGACGAATGACATGGAACCTCGAACCTTGGCTTGAACCTTTTTTTTTTAGATGCATATGTTTAAATTGATAGACTAGTAACATAAGTATGTGCAACATGTCAGTTCGTGACCGTGACGATCCACCCTGAGGCGGAATGGTGGTCAACTAGCGGGAATAGCAAATTGGACCGAGGCAAGTATTCACTTGCTCTGAGGTTATTTTCAAATTATGTTTTTGTACCCATAGTTTATGATTTTTATAAATAACTACTCGTATATTGTATAACATAATCATGAGTCACATGATGATTAATATTAGACTATGGTGACATGTTTGGTATGACGTCAGTAAATTAGAATGGTATGGTGTAGTTCTTAATGCTGTTGAGTAACACCTTTGTTGAGACTGTGCTTGCTAGATGATTGAAAACGACTACGATACTTCTACTACATGTGACTTATGCTTGGTACTATGACATATACTATTGTAATCCATTACAACGTGTCTCTACACATATTATGATTAGAAAGAATGTAATATTTGTTGGAAGTTGGAGAATCAATAGCATAATGAGAGGTCATAAACATTTCTTATTTGGGTCTCGCAGAATATTTCTTATTAACTACATTATTACCCCTTTATTTTTACCATCTAAAAGCTTATTTTTGTAAAGACACCTTGCACACACTCACCCCCTTAGAGTGGGGGTTTACTTGCCAGTCAGTGGTTTGGACTGACCCCGTTTGGGGCGCTACTCTTTCCACGAGTAGACTTTCTTGCAGAGTGGTACCAGAGCTGGAGTACAGGTGGCAGCTGTGGAGTATAATGGCAGTGGCGGAGTTAGTAGCTGTAGTTTCTTTTTTTGTAATAGTCCTTTATGAACCTTGTGTTGTATTTATTGGGACTGTATCTTCTTGGAATTGTATCTTGAGCATCAAAATAAGAATATCAGTTGGTTTAGTTTAGCTTATGCTATTGTTAGTGTAGTTTGCGATTGTAGTTATCCAGTTGTAAAGCTCTTTAGGGTAGGCCTCACCTCACGGCCCAAGCCTAGGGTAGATCACCCGAAAATGTAATGAGATATAAATGACCTGATAGGTTAACCTTGTAGATTGGATTACCAGACTAGTATACTCGAGTGCTAGGGAGTGAGTGAGACTACTTGGCTCGCCATCGGAGGCTTGAGCGTCGTGCTTCCTTAGAAGTAAATCTAGCCTTGAGATTCCCAACTTGGTGTAGTTGTTATGCCATACCCTAACCCTTCACCCCTTTCTATCCTCACACCCCTCAGATCGGTCTTTAGATTTTTGGGGCGTGACAGCTGGTATCAGAGCTTAGGGATATGATTCTAGGGATTAGGAGTGTAGGAGTTGAAGTTTAGATCTTGGAGTAGTATTCTAACATTGATAGTTGCTTTGCAGATGGTGGGTACTAGAAGCGGCAACGGAGCAGGGTCGTCCTTTGAGCATGATGGCACAACGAGGTTGATAGAGATGCTCCAGGGGATGACCACTATGGTTCAGCAGCAGCAGGCTACCGTGGCCCAGCAGCAAACTACCTTAGCTCAAGCTGCCCTTACCCAGGCACAAGCTCACCAGCGGGCTGAGGGCGAGCGACAAGGAAAGTTGTTAAAGGAATTCAAGGCAATGGGACCTCCAACCTTTAGGGGCGAGCCAGACCCTTTAGAGGCAGATCGGTGGTTTCAGCAGATGAAAAAGGTCCTTGACATTTTGGAGGTCACTGGAGAGCGACGAGTCACTCTTGCCTCATACCAGTTCGAGGCAGAGGCCGACTTTTGGTGGCAGTCGGTTTTGCGTTCGAGGGCAGCTGATCGAGGAGCTATCACCTGGTTGGAGTTCGAGGAATTCTTTCGAAAGAAGTTTTTCCCTGTGACAGTGCAAAACCGGATGGAGATGGAGTTCCTGGCCCTTGACCAGGGGTCTTGTACTGTGGCACAGTATGAGGCCAAGTTTTCGGAGCTTTCTAGATATGCCCTGCACCAAGTAGCGACTGAGGCCCGGAAGGCCAGACATTTTGAGCATGGCCTAAAGCCGGAGATTAGAGGGAAACTTTCTGCATTCTTAGATCAGTCTTATGAAGATGTGGTTAATCGAGCATTGGCTGTAGAGTGCGAAATAAAGAAATCTAGGAGATTCCTAGAAGAGCATCAAGAAAAACACTACAACAAGCGACAAAAGACTTCACCCAAACTTCAAGGTAACATCGAAGAAGAGAAGAGCCAAGAGCAGCTAGTATGTCATAACTGCAGACGAGAGGGCCATGTTCGGAAGGAATGCCCGTTTAAGGGGGCATGCTACATCTGTGGCCAGAGTGGCCACAAGAGGAGAGATTGTCCATCTTCACGTACTTAATGTGATAGTTAATCTTGTAGGTTTCCTTTTCACTTTCTAGTAATAATATGGGTAAATGGTTATACTCTGGTTGGAATTTTATGAATAAACATATTGGATATTTAGTCGATATTAGACCTTCATGTGGTTGTATGTGTCGTTTGCCTTGAGGGGTAAACTTTGAGTGGTTGGTTTGAGAACACATTATGGGAAGAGATCCCAAGCGATGATAAACATACCAAATGGGCGATGGGATACGCACTGACTCTTCGGAGACTTTGGCGGCTACGCACTGACTCTTCGGAGGCTTTGGCGGCTACGCACTGACTCTTCGGAGGCTTTGGCGGCGACGTACTTTCTCTTCGGAGAATTTGACGGATACACATTTTCTCTTTGAAGAATTTTGTGGAGCACTGTTTCTGATAGGGACTTTGGTGGTTAGCTTTGCACTGTCCAAAAATTAGGACCTTGGCGATTGTACTTAGTAGATTGCAACATCAGTGCTTGTTAGACCTAATGGTTATTCATATTAGTAGATAATATTCTAGCAATAACTACGAGAGATAATTACGTTTGCTTATATCACTATATGAGGTAGGTTGAGATTCCTTAGCAGGAGTGCGGTGTTGAAGTCAACTTTGGAGTAAGTTTGGAGTCTTCTAATAAAGATTTATTTGGGTTTTCTTTCTAGCAAGTTAATCAAGGATTAGAGATTGAATTTACACGATTGATTGGTTTAGGATGGCTTATCTGACATAGTTGTAGGGTTACTCTTTTCATTGATTCTCATCGACCTCCAGCACTAGAGACCTAGCCGGTGCCTAGGGTTCCTTGATTCTCATCGATCCTTAGTACTAGAGACTTAGCCAGTGTTTAGGATTCCTTGATTCCCATTGACCGTTACTACTTGAGACTTAGTCGGTGTTTAGGATTTCCTGATTCTCATTAACCCTTGGTACTAGAGATCTAGTCGGTATTTTAGGATTGTCCATTACATTATCTTTGCTAAATTTTCTCGATCTAACACGAGTCATTTTTTTTGGTGTTTATAATATATATATATATATATGTGTCCTTTTAGAATGGATCCCATAAATAATGATGAAGACCCTGGGGGATTATGGTTTCAGAGAGTGCATCGGGAGGTGGAATGTGGTGGTTAAAATTCTCATGGTTAGTAGATTATGCAATGTCTCGATAGAGACTCGTAGTAAGATTTCGCACTGTTCCTTGAAAACTTTGGCGGTGAGTTGTGACTGTCCGGTAGAGGACAAAGTGTGATTACACAATTTCTCTTCGGAGAACTTGGTGGATATATACGCACTGACTCTTCGGAGGCTTTGGCGGCTACGCACTGACTCATTAGAGACTTTGGCGGCTACGCACTTTCTCTTGGGAGATTTTGGTGGATACATACGCACTGACTCTTCGGAGGCTTTGGCGGCTACGCACTGACTCATTTGAGGCTTTGGCGGTTACGCACTTTCTCTTCGGAGGATTTGGCGGCTATATACGCACTGACTCTTCGGAGGCTTTGGCGGCTACGCACTGACTCATTAGAGACTTTGGCGGCTACGCACTTTCTCTTCGGAGGCTTTGGCGGCTACATACGCACTGACTCTTCGGAGGCTTTGGCGGCTACGCACTTTCTCTTCGAAGGATTTGGCGGATACCTACGCACTGACTCTTCGGAGGCTTTGGCGGCTACACACTTTCTCTTCGGAGGATTTGGTGGATACATATGCACTGACTCTTCGGAGGCTTTGGCGGCTATGCATTTTCTCTTTGGAGATTTTTTTTTTTTTTTGTACTCTTTCTGAATGGAATTTTGATAGTTGCATTGATCAGATGACAATGATGGGAAGTTGAAATTTGAATATTTACATATTGGAGAGATAGTAGTGACAATATTAATATTGTTTACCTACGTTCATGGAATTTTAAGATGTCCCATTGGTTGGAGTTGTCCTTGATTTATTTGAACTTTTTCAAGTAGCACATGTTTGTTCTAGTTCCTTCCGAGCAATCATTCTTTAAATTATCAGCATGCTTAAGATTGTGCAATTTTTCTCGGTTTTTCCTTGTGTTGCTTTGACTTATCTTGTTTGGGTCTAGGTCTATGCGTGGGAATACGTTCCTGTGTCATACCGTTGGTTGAGAACATGTTGTAATATTGTTTTGTGAATCAGGTTGCTATCTCACTTCTGGATAAGGGGGACGCTCTTTATCCAGGAAAGGAAAAAATAATAGTGAGTCACAAAATTTTGTATTAATCCATAGTAATTAGGATCAGGATTGAACATTATGCCTCGTGTGAGCTCCACGAGAGCCTAATGGTTCGATTCTATCCTACTTTTTATTATTAGTAGAGTTGTGAGTGATAGAATCTGAGGCTGACTTTTCCTATTGGTGAGTATGGTGTACTAGTTTAGCCTTCTTGTTGTCAATATTAGTAAGAATCTTTATGCCGGTCGTAAGTTCGTCTTTCATTGCTTTGGTAGTATTGTGTGTAGAATTGTATCATCGGTTTTAGTATTTGAATTTTCGGGACGAAAATTTTAATAAGTTGGGTAGGATGTAATGACCAAAAATCCTGAGTTCACTTTTGCTAAGGGCAAACCCTGTGAGTTTATTTAATTATTTACATTCTAGCTGGTGGGGTATATAATTCGAGCTATATTCGTTGCTTGGAGTGTTATGATGCATTTAATCTGTTCGAATAGACTTAGATTGGATCGTGAGTCCCGGGTCCGGGTCGCGAGGCGACATAGTAGTGGTAGTGTGTTTTTGCGTAGGTGTGCAGCGCATGTGCAGACATACATTGAGGGTGCAGATGTGCACGTGTAGTTTATTTATTATAAATATATTATTTCATATGTTGATAAACAAGACTTGTCCCAGTTGCGACCGTCGTCGAATAGGTCGTCAGACCCAACCAACTCTTCAACCTAGGACCAATAGGTTTCCCCAACTCGCTGATCTGGTTCGATTGGCTGGGCTCGGTTCCGAGAACCTAGGTTGAGCCCTTCGAATCAAGCTATGTCCATAGCCATCAGACTTCGATCGAATGCACAAAAATTACCCAAGTCAAAAACACTTACACCATCAAAACCAATTTCAGCTAACCAATTTCAACCGTCCCTATTTTACCAAACTCCAAATTCACCCCATTCAACCCCCTATGCACACTACTCCAAAAACCCCATTCAAGTAATACTTATACACCTTAACCGTACACCCCCTTTCAACCACACCCCTGTACTCAACCAACCCCGATCCTGTACCTCTTTTCTTTTTTCCCTCCTCTCATCTCCTCTCCCGTTAAAATCCGGTACCACTTGTCATTATCCCTACAGCCCACGCCATCAGCCGCCCTCCTCTTATTTCTCCCTCTCACCCCAAATCCCCCAAAATCTGGTAACCGAATCCCGCGAATCTCGACCCTACTCCCCTAGGGTTCGACTTTCCCCCATACCCAGCCGCCCCCTCTTCCTATAAAGAAACCCAGCCCCCACTTCTTCTCACCCTCTGTCCAGCCCTCTCCGATTCTCTATTTTCCTTGTGGTACTATGCCTTGCCATTGGAGCTAGGCGCCCGAACAAGGAGAGGAGGAGGCGATCCCCGGCTAAGAGGATCCCCGATCAGGTCAGTCCCTGATCTCCTCCCCCCTTCGTTTCTTTCTCTTTTTGGTTCTTTCAAAACCAGCAGTCGTCCCCCTTGGTTTTCTTTTTTTTTCATCATCTTTTGCCAGGGCTACCGGCCATGTGGCCGGTGACGGGCAGCCGACGGAGTCCGACCAAGCCATGCCAACCCCTTTTTTTTTCCCCCTTTTTGAGTCGCAATTGTCATTGCACCGAGCGCCGACGATTGGGGACCAATCGATGGTCCAGTCAACCCTGTTGTGTTTAATCATAGTCAACGAACTCTTGTGTCATTGACTTTGATCCATCGGATCGTGTACCAACCTTGTTGACAGTTGTGTAATTCTATGTTGGCTCCATAATCTCTGTGGGTGAATCATTAGGCCCAAACCCTATGGTGCCCCTTCGATGTACCGATAGCACTTTTGAGTACAATATAATTTCTTAGATGTTGATATTACTCCGACCACACTTGGCCATGGAATCGATCCTTGTGACTACCCTTGACGCAACAACACTTGTTGGTTGTCTTCGCTGGCCGTGGGTACGACTCGTGCCAATTGCCCCTATTTTATGTAAACCTTCGTACCAATGTGAGCACGACAACGCACTATCGAGCGGCTCTCGTACCCATCTTGCCTACTTGTAAATAGAACAAAAAGGGCATAATATTGCTCGTCCTTCCAAGTTTAAATTCGGTGGGCCCAATGAATTATGATTGTACCTGTCAACCCGTATCCCCATACGCCTGAGGGCATCTCTGACGAATGACATGGAACCTCGAACCTTGGCTTGAACCTTTTTTTTTTAGATGCATATGTTTAAATTGATAGACTAGTAACATAAGTATGTGCAACATGTCAGTTCGTGACCGTGACGATCCACCCTTAGGCGGAACGGTGGTCAACTAGCGGGAATAGCAAATTGGACCGAGGCAAGTATTCACTTGCTCTGAGGTTATTTTCAAATTATGTTTTTGTACCCATAGTTTATGATTTTTATAAATAACTTCTCGTATATTGTATAACATAATCATGAGTCACATGATGATTAATATTAGACTATGGTGACATGTTTGGTATGACGTCAGTAAATTAGAATGGTATGGTGTAGTTCTTAATGCTGTTGAGTAACACCTTTGTTGAGACTGTGCTTGCTAGATGATTGAAAACGACTACGATACTTCTACTACATGTGACTTATGCTTGGTACTATGACATATACTATTGTAATCCATTACAACGTGTCTCTACACATATTATGATTAGAAAGAATGTAATATTTGTTGGAAGTTGGAGAATCAATAGCATAATGAGAGGTCATAAACATTTCTTATTTGGGTCTCGCAGAATATTTCTTATTAACTACATTATTACCCCTTTATTTTTACCATCTAAAAGCTTATTTTTGTAAAGACACCTTGCACACACTCACCCCCTTAGAGTGGGGGTTTACTTGCCAGTCAGTGGTTTGGACTCACCCCGTTTGGGGCGCTACTCTTTCCACGAGTAGACTTTCTTGCAGAGTGGTACCAGAGCTGGAGTACAGGTGGCAGCTGTGGAGTATAGTGGCAGTGGCGGAGTTAGTAGCTGTAGTTTCTTTTTTTGTAATAGTCCTTTATGAACCTTGTGTTGTATTTATTGGGACTGTATCTTCTTGGAATTGTATCTTGAGCATCAAAATAAGAATATCAGTTGGTTTAGTTTAGCTTATGCTATTGTTAGTGTAGTTTGCGATTGTAGTGATCCAGTTGTAAAGCTCTTTAGGGTAGGCCTCACCTCACGGCCCAAGCCTAGGGTAGATCACCCGAAAATGTAATGAGATATAAATGACCTGATAGGTTAACCTTGTAGATTGGATTACCAGACTAGTATACTCGAGTGCTAGGGAGTGAGTGAGACTACTTGGCTCGCCATCGGAGGCTTGAGCGTCGTGCTTCCTTAGAAGTAAATCTAGCCTTGAGATTCCCAACTTGGTGTAGTTGTTATGCCATACCCTAACCCTTCACCCCTTTCTATCCTCACACCCCTCAGATCGGTCTTTAGATTTTTGGGGCGTGACATTCATTGTATATAAAAAACAAAAAACAAAATTATTTCGGGCTTTGGTTCGGGATTCGGGTCGGGTTAGTGGTTGTTCATACATGGCCCACAACATAATCTGGCTTGAATGTTCGAGCCCAGCGTGGCCCAAAGCCCAAGCTAACTTTACCTAAATTAGGGCCAAATTAAGCCAGGCCTAATAAGCCTCGGGCTAGCCCGATCCCATTAACCGCCCTACCTGGAGGTATAATGTCTTCGACCGGGCTTTATGATTCGGTGGGAGGAAAGTTTCAGTGCTACCTCCTGCAATCCTATACGTCGTCCACCAGCATCATAACCGTTGGATCAGGACATGATCACACTCTTTCTCAGCTCTGCATACTCCTCCGAAGGGTGAATGACGCTAAAGGAGGGGTTCGACTCTTCTACGGTGATGATCGTCTCCCTTATCCGAAAACCAACGGCCACAATCTAAGTCATGGGATGAACCCAAGGGGGTTGCCACCACTCCTGCCCGCTACCCACAACATAATCTGGCTTGAATGTTCGAGCCCAGCGTGGCCCAAAGCCCAAGCTAACTTTACCTAAATTAGGGCCAAATTAAGCCAGGCCTAATAAGCCTCGGGCTAGCCCGATCCCATTAACCGCCCTACCTGGAGGTATAATGTCTTCGACCGGGCTTTATGATTCGGTGGGAGGAAAGTTTCAGTGCTACCTCCTGCAATCCTATACGTCGTCCACCAGCATCATAACCGTTGGATCAGGACATGATCACACTCTTTCTCAGCTCTGCATACTCCTCCGAAGGGTGAATGACGCTAAAGGAGGGGTTCGACTCTTCTACGGTGATGATCGTCTCCCTTATCCGAAAACCAACGGCCACAATCTAAGTCATGGGATGAACCCAAGGGGGTTGCCACCACTCCTGCCCGCTACCCACCACTTGTCGTCCCCGGCATGCCATCATCCCCGTTGGCTGTCGTCACCTCCGGTGACCACCTTGCCAACAATGCGACACTTCAAGAATTTGTATCCATGGGATCAAAAATTATATTAAAAAATAATTTCCACATGATGTCATGAGTAGGGTTTGATGAATTGGTGGAGTGGGTCACACCCATATGTAGCGCCGCCCATATGACAGCCGGCCACCACCGTCGTTGGAGATCACTTGTCCCCACCACTGGCCACTTGTCGTCACCCTGCCGGCCACTACCTATCTCATGGCGATCGGTGGTGGCCAGCGGTCGGCAGGGGTGTTCGTTGACCACCGCGGCGGCGATCGATCGTGGCAGGTGGCGAGCGGCGGCCGGGGATGGTGGCATCTACCCTTGGGTTCATCCCATGGTACGTAGATTGTGGCCGTTAGTTTTCGGATCGCCATATGTCACTCCCCAAATCGTCAGCGACCGATAGGGGACAGGTGGTGGCCGGCGGTCAGCAAGGGTGTTGTCGGCCACTAGGGCTGTGCATCGGTTCAAAACCGACCTATTTAGGCAAAACCCAAACCGATCCAACCTTGGTCGGTTTTGAGGATTTTCAATCCAATCCAAACCGAACTAAGATCCAATCGAATCCAATCCAATTAAAGTCGGTTTGGATGGGATTGGATTGTCGGTTTAGGCTTTGGACCATGTTCTTATTGCCCCCCCCCCCCCCCCCCCCCCCCCCATTCTATTAGGACCTAGTTCAAACTTAAAAAATAATAATTGTTATCAAATCATTAGGCCTAAATATGATTTTTAAATGATTTTGAGTTATCCTATAGTATTGCAATGGTTGTTGGTAGCATGGGTATGAGGACATATGGTATATTTAATAAAAACTATATATATGTACATATGTCGGTTCGGTTCGGTTTAGGTCGGTTTTGAATTTATAAATCCGTCAACCGATTCAATCATGTCAGTTTTTTTAAAACCCAATCCGATCTGATCCATTGAGAGTATCGAAACTGATTAAAATTGATTGGTTTGGTTAGGATCCTGCACACCCCTATTGACCACGGTGGCGGCTGTGGCCAGAGAGCACTGGCGGTGGCGACAGATGTTGGGCGGCAGCCGAGGGTTGTGGCATCCCCTTTGAGTTCATCCATGGCTTAGATCGTGGTTGTTGGTTTTCGGATAGCCATATGTTGCTCCTCAAATCGTCAAGGTGGTGGCCGACGGTCTGCAGGGTGGTCTTCGGCCCCGGCTACAACGGTCGACGACGGTTGCGGTCGACGAGGATGGTGACTGGTGGCGGCGGCAGGTAGTGGGCTGCGGCGGAGGGTGGTGAACCTGGTGGCATCCCCCCTTGGGTTCATCCCATGGTTTAAATCATGGTCGTTGGTTTTTGGATCGCCATATGTCGCTCCCCAAATCGTCAGTGAGGGATATGGGAGACGATCATCAGTGGAATTGAGTCGAACCAACGTTGCAGCTTTAGGCTAATGGAGTAGAATGTTGTACTCGCTGACTTTTTTTTAATCGAAAGCCCTCACTGTGGGAATCTATAACGAATTGGTCCCATCTTCGGAATATAATAGGCCGGGCTCGCATTGTCGGGGGAGATTCCTTATGGGCTACACAGTTTTGTCGACAATGTTGTTTTTCTTGTTGTAGTGGTTTTTCGAATGCTTGTTATTCCTTATTGATCTGTTCCAATTTCAAAGAGATTTGACTCTGTTCCATTGATGATCTGTTTTCCCTTTCGATTGTTGATGTTTTAGGACGAGACATATGGTGTATCCCATTTCAACGACCACTATTGGGTCAGCGGATTAGTCCTAGTGGGATACCAGTACCACGACCGACTGCAGCCCACCACTGGCCGTCGTCGCCCGCCTGTCGCCATCGACCACCGGCGGGCACCTCCCACCGACGACGTCATCCCGTCAGCCACAACCTGCTGCCGTCGTCATCAGCCACCACCCCCGCTGACCACCGCCGCCACATCGACCACCACCCGCGGTGGCCGATGGGGCAAGTGAGGGTGGTGGCCAGCAACGATGGCGGTGGGTGGTGGCCAATGGAGCACTAGCCAAGCCAAACTTGCCTCTGGCTCTTATTTTCATCTCTTATTTCACTGCGGCACGCCGTAGAATGCGTCGACACATTTCATTGCATTGCCGCGGTAGAATATATCGGCACATCAGTGAAATGCTCTAGCGCACATGGGCCGGTGCATCAGTGAAATACTCCGGAGCATTTCACTGATGTGCATGTGCGTCGGTGCATTCCACTGATGCATTGACGCATCATGGGCGCCGATGCATTTAATTGATGCGTCGACTCATTATGTGCGTCGGTGCATTTCAATGGCTACGATTGGGCAATGGGATGAACCCTATGGGGATGCCACCATAACCTGCCATTGTTGTGCCATGCCGAACTTGCCACCAAGTCTCATTTCCATCTCTCATTTCTTCTCTCTTGTTTACTATTTTATATTACATCTATCCAATCTTTCATTAAAAGCTACTAATGACGCATACTTCATTTTATGCTTAACTCTGGACGATCTCGTAGAGGATTACCCGAGTATCGCAATGCCTCTGAAATCACAAAATTTCGATGAGAAACGAACAAGATACATCATGCCGAACTTGCCTCTGGTTCTCATTTCTATCTCCGATTTTATTTTGTTGTCGCAGTAGAATGCGCCAAAGCATTTCACTGCGGGTTGCAGTAGAATGCATCAGCACATTTCACTGCGGGCCGTAGTTGAATGCGCTGGCGCATCTTCATTGATGCTCCGGTGCATCTTTACTGATGTGCCCGTCGCCATCGACCACCGACGGGCACCTCCCGCCGATGACGCCACCCAATCAGCTACCACCCGCCGCCATTAGTGGTAGCCACTGACCACTGGTTGCCCGTCGCCGTCGCCCCGTTTGTGGGTACAAAATCTTGTTAACGCATGACAATGGGACCCGCAGCCTTGTCTGGGGCCCACGAAGATGATAGTGGGACATACAGCCTTGCCTGAGGCCCACGAAGACGACGGTGAGACCCGCAGCTTTGCCTGAGGCCCATGAAGACAGTGGGACCCGTAGCCCTGCCTAGGCCTACGAAGAAGACAATGGGACCCGCAACCCTGCTTAGGGCTCACGAAGATGACGGTGGGACCCGCAGCCCTGCCTGGGGCCCACACATGACATCCGAGGACTGGTAAATGTCCCGAATAATTGCCTAAACTCCTGATATCCACCAAACACTTTCATACCATGCTAGTGGCTACCCGTCACTGATAATATCGCCTGATAATCAACAACACATCTTTAGGGTTGATTGGGGTTTCGGCGAGGAGGAAGGAGGCAAAAGAAGAAGAAAAAGGCGGTGGTAGTTACATGTGCTCGATGAGGATTTTTTCGGAAGCAGAATTTAGAATAGCAGTTTTTAATCTCAATACTAAAGGGTACCAGGCCCAAATGGGTTCCCTATGCTATTGTATCAAAAAATTTGGGATTTTATCAGTCCCGATGTCTGTCGCTTCCTACAGGACTTATTTAATCGGAAGGTTGGCATTAACTACGTACATTAACCATTCTTGGATTGTGCTCATCCCGAAGAAGAAAGGGGTAGAGCTCATCACTGACTATAGTCTCATCAGTCTCTCGAGTTGCTATAGAGTCTCTCGAGTTGCCTATAGAATATCATCACTAGGATCTTGGCCAACTCTCTCCAGCGTCATTGAAAGCTTCATTAGCCGCAATCAATCGGTTTTTATATGAGATCTCATGATTCTAGACAGTATTACCTCATTGCTGGAGATCATCTACCACCTTAAGAAAACTAGGGTAGAGGGGATCCTCATTAAACTTTACTTTAAGAAAGCTTTCGATAGACTCAATTAGGGGTTTGTTTTGGAAGTCCTTAAAGTGAAGGGATTCTTGAGGAGATGGTTAGACATGATAAGGGAATGCTTGTCTTCTGCCAACATTACTTGCTCCCTCCAGAAATTTCAAACCAGGGAGGGGACTGAAGCTAGGTTGCCCTCTCTCTCCTTTTCTCTTTATCTTGGTGGTGGACATGTTCGACACCATCATTCAACGCTTGGTCGATCGGCAAAGGGTTCATTACAGAATGTTGGTGCCTGCTGATGCGCATGCATCCACTGACTAAGCTGGAGAGGTAATGTTGACCCACCTTGTAGGACGGTGAACAACAGTGTTTCTGGTGCAGGGGGTGAATCCACTAGAATCTCACTTTGCGGACGGTGCCCATATCATCCCCGGATTCGACTCCTCTCCATTGATGATCATTCCTTTCAATGCTCCTGATTTATGGGCCATGGGATAAATCCTAGAGGGATGCCACCACCATGGACCGCCGCCATTCTGCCGATGTCCATCATCCGTCGGCCATCATCCGTGTCGACCACTGATCGTTCACGTCTGCACCGTCGGCTACCACTCGTCGCCTCCTGTCCCCCTACCGCCGCCATACAAAGCTTTTTTTTTATCTTTTATTATTGTGTTAATTTTTTCTTTTTGCACTTGGAGCGATGTAAGAAAGAAAACCCTATCCCAATTCCCTTATGAACAATCTATTTTGAACACCCCAGCAAAACAATGCTCATCTGATCCCGATCGCAGGGCCCAAAACTCTCCTATGATATAACTTAAACTTTAAACCAAGCTAAAGTAACTTTTTCGGTTAACCAACAACTCTCGTTGCACTGAGAGGCCATCCCCCCCCCCCCCCCCCCCCCCCCCCCCCCCCACCACCCAAAGGGTTTCGCGTTTCTCCCTATTGGCTTTGTCGGGAGTCGTCGGCGGCTCTAGGGAGGCCAGGAGATCAATGAAGCTACTCATGGGGGTCGGATTTGGTTTGCCCCCTTTCCTCCTCCCCTCGTAGATAGGGGGATTTTTGGATCTCCATCGCCGCAAGCGTTTTTGTACTCGTCACTTCAGAGTTGAGACTAGCGTACCTCCTCTACACGATTTGCCGGCCACGACTCAGCCTCAGGGTGGTAGTCGATCTCCTGCCGCTTGGAGCAGGAGTAGTGGCCATTCTGGACCTCTTCCCGCTAGCGGCAAGTGTTCCGACCGGGTCTAGAGATCGCATCCTCTGCATCGATCTTTTTATCCCCAAGTTTTTGCCTGAACGTTAGATAATGGAAAGCATATATTCTTAAAAATGCTATTATACCTAGAGATGGGTGCTGTTTAAAATCGAAAAGCGCGATAAACCGCACCACATGGTGCTGTTTTGGTTTTTCAAAATATAACAATGTCGTGGTGCGGTACATATTCGATTTTGATCAAAATCGCATAAAACCATACCGTTTAGATCATTATAATTATAAACCGTCGTACTATACTGCATCGCATGGTGCAGTTAAGATGCACCACTTAAGATGCATCATTAAACAGATTCATAATCCTAAAAAAAAAACATCAAAATTGTCCACCAACCATCCACCATACTTACCAATTCTAAAACACCCACAAACATATCAACAAATTAATCATCGACTATGTCAATTATTACTGTACACTAACCAAAAATAGCATATATAAAGCTTGTTCTGGTTGCATCCAAATTATATCTCCAAGAATCTACCTATAAAAATCAATTTCCTACATAAAGTTGTATCCCCAAGCATCCAAATTGATCCGGTTGCATCCAAAAATATCTTAAAAGCTTCATATATATATAAACCCCACTTGAAACTTTTTTATGAAGCCTAAGCCCAAACTAAGCCCGCATTTTTAGCAGGGTATATGCTTAAATCTTTTTTTCTTCTCTGAATCACACAATAAAAAATAAAAAATAACATTGATTATGATTAGGGGTGTGCAGGATCCAACCCAATCCGATCAAATCGACTAAACCAAACCAAACCGGCCAATTTTGATCGGATTTGACACACTTAATAGATCAGATCGGATTGGGTTTTTAAAAAACTGGCATAATCGGATCGGTTGACGGATTTGTAAATTTAAAACCGACCTAAACCGAAAAGAACCGACATATATATATATATATATATATATATATATATATATATATATATATAATATATATATAATATATATATATATATATATATATATATATATATATATATATATATATATATATATATATATATATATATATATATATATATATATATATATATATATATATATATATATATATATACATATAATATTTTATTAAATATACCATATGTCCTCATATACCCTTGCTACCAACAATCATTGCAATATTGTAGGATGACTCAAAATCAGTTAAAAATCTTATGTAGGCCTAATGATTTGATAACGATTATTATTTTTTAAGTTTGAACTAGGTCCTAATAGAAAAAAAAAGGGAGGGGGAGGGGGGAGCCCAATAAGAACATGGTCCAAAGCTTAAAACTGACCAGCCAATCCAATCCAAACTGACTTTAATTGGATTGGATTGGATTGTATTCCAACCTTAGTTCAGTTTGGATTGGATTGAAAATCCTCAAAACCGACCAAGATTGGATCGGTTTGGGTTTTGCCTAAATAGATCGGTTTCAAACCGATGCACACCCCTAATTATGATATACACTAAAAGGACTACCACTTCTTGGGTCTAGTTAATTTTTTAGATTGTATGAGTAGCACCACTTTAAAATTTTTTTTTTCATACCCCATTCCTATCCCAAAAATACCCTTCTCTTACACGCCACCTTCAATACACCCCAGTTAAATGGCCCGCCCCAACTTGATTATGCCTCAATCAAACACATATCCCCTTAAAATATATCTCAATTATATGCACTCTTGAATACACCCCACTCTTAAATAAACCCCATGTAGTTGGCTGGTACTTGAAGGCACAAGTAGGGCTGCAACTTGGGCGGGCCAACCCGAACCCAACCCGAATTTGGGCGGATTAACCAGAGCCCAACCCGAATTAGAATTATTTCTCGATCTACCATATTGAAGCCGGTTAACCCACCCCGCACAACCAGATCAACCAGCCAACCCGACAAGTTGGGCTTGGGCTAAGGATGTTCAAAGAGGCCTTGGGCTGGGTTGCGGTTGGGTTGGGGGTACAAAAGAGGTTGAGTTAAGACTTTGGGATTTGGGGTACAAAAGAAAAGGGCACTGTTGGTATTAATGGATTGTTGAGTAAGATATTGAGAAACGTAGGGAGCGGGGGCTAATTACAGATTTTTGGGGTATGAATAAAAATTCCCGCAATAAATCCCACTCCCAAACCGCCTGGGAGTCGGATTCCAATCCTGAACCATCGGGGAGTCGGTGGCCTTCTTTCGATCCCCTACTACTATAAATACCTCTCCCCTTCTTCACATCACATCCTACTCTCAGATTAGTTGAACATCGAAGGAGAATGGAGTCGTCTTCTACACCTCGCTCTTTCTCCTCCTCCTGGGCTGACGTCATCCGGGCATTCCTCGACACGGCCATGGAGATCCGTAATCTGTCCCGGGCGATGAAGCCCACCGAGCCCAGCACGCTCGAGCGCCTGATGGGGCAGGTGGAGGTCTTGGAGAAGGCTGGAATCTGTGATGACGAGTACCGGAGGCGCCTCGTGGGCCTCCGCTCCATCTCCGACGCCTGGGAGCGGTCCTTGTTGGAGAGTGCCGTGCGGCAGGGGGAGATGCAGCGGCTTCGGGAGGTGCTGGATGTCCTGGAGGAGCAGGAGCGGAGGCACGCCGAGGCCATGCTGGAGCAGTGCAGCCGGTTCGTGAGGGTGGCGTCGGCGCCATGGGAGGAGGAGGAGGAGAGTCTGTAGTCTCAGATCGAAGAGGAAGACGTCTGCTGTTTTATTTTTCTAATTCTTTTTGAGAAAGTAATACTTGGAGCGATGTAAGAGTTATAGAAGAATAGATCAAAACGTTGGCCATGAACAATTTTTAGCTGAGATCATGCAACTTTTATTTTTATTTTTGTGAGATCCTGGCGGCACCGCCGACGCCTGCAACCACTAACACCATTGCCGCATGCAAACAATGGTCATCTGATCCCGATCGCAGGGCCCAAAACTCTCCTATGCTATAACTTAAATTTTAAACCAAACTAAAGTAAGTTTTTCAGTTAACCAAAAACTCTCGTTGCACTGAGAGGCCCTCCCCCCCCCCCCCTAGGGTTTCGACGTTTCTCCCTATTGGCCTCGTCCCCGCGGCTCTGGGGAGGCCAGGAGATCAACAAAGCTGCTCATGGGGGTCGGATTTGGTTTGCCCCCTTCCCTCCCCTTGTAGATAGGGGGATTTTTGGTTCTCCATCGCCGCAGGCGTTTTTGTACTCGTCACTTCGGAGTTGAGTGGACCTCCCCTACACGATTTGCCGGCCATGACTCGGCCTCGGGGTGGTAGTCTCCTGCCGCTTGTAGCCGGAGTGGCCGTTCTCGACCTCTTCCCGCCAGCGGCGAGTGTTCCGACCGGGTCTAGAGATAGCATCCTCTGCATATTTTTATCCCCAAGTTTTTGCTTGAACGTTAAATAATGTAAAGCATATTTTCTTAAAAATGCTATTATACCTAGTGATGGGTGCTGTTTAAAATCGAAAAGCGCAATAAACCGTACCATATGGTGCTGTTTTCGTGGTTGGGTACGAATTCTGTTTTGATCAAAACCGTATAAAACCATACTGTTTAGGTTATTATAATGATAAACCGTGGTGTATCGTACTATACTGCACTGCATGGTGCAGTTATGGTTTTAAATAATTGTACACTGTCGGGGTGAGGTACGGTTTCGACGTGCCGGTTCGGTGTTGTGGTGCGGTTTTGGTTTTGCCATCCCTAATTTATGCTAATTATACCTCCTTGTTTGGAGTTGTTTTCTCTGCCATCTATGAAATATGGATACAAATACAAGATATGGATACGATATGAATACATTGATGCTGCAATTTTTGAAAAAGTAAGATGTGATATATCGGGGATACGTTCTAAACAAATTATTAAGTTCTCCAAAATATCGATAACAAACATTAAAAAGTTTAAACATATATAGTACCACTTAAGATGCACCATAAGACAGATTAATAATCCACTATACTTACCAATTCTGAAACACCCACAAACAATATCAATAAATTAATCATCGACTATGTCCATTATTACTATGCACTAACCAAAAATAGCATATATAAAGCTTGTTCTGGTTGCATCCAAATTGTATCTCCAATAATCTATCTGTAAAATTCAATTTCCTACATAAAATTGTATCCCTAAGCATCCAAATTGATTCCGTTGCATCCAAAAATAACATAAAAGATTCATATTTTGGAAAAAACTTCAGACTATGCCTAAACCCTGCCCGAAATTTTTTTAAGAAGCCCAAGGCCAAACTAAGCCCGCATTTTTAACACGGTATATGCCTAAATCTTTTTTTCTTTCTCTTAAACACACAGTGAAAAACAAAAAATAACATTGATTATGATATTCACTAAACGGATATATGTGAAATAATACTCCTAAATTCCGAGGCATTGGTATTTGTAAAGTGGGCACATTTAAAATTATGCATTCATTGTATATAAAAAACAAAAAACATAATATTTCGGGCGTTGGTTCAGGTTTCGGATCGGGTTAGTGGTTGTTCATACACGGCCCATAACATAATCCGGCTTCATTATTCAAGCCCAGCATGGCCCAAAGCCCAAGCTAACTCTACCTAAATTAGGCCCAAATCGAGCCAGGCCTAATAAGCCTCGGGCTAGCCCGATCCCATTAACCGCCCTACCTGGAGGTATAGTGTCTTCGACCGGGCTTTATGATTCGGTGGGAGCAAAGTTTCAGTGCTACCTCCTGCAATCCTATACGTCGTCCACCAGCATCACAGCCGTTGGATTAGGACATGATCACACTCTTTCTTAGCTCTGCAGACTCCTCCACAGGGTGAATCGCCCTGAGCAGGTGAGCCCCCACTTCACAGTCTTGTGATCACCGTGCGTACCCTCAGGCGACGGGTACAGCGGTACTACTAAAGGAGGGGTTCGACTCCTCTACGATGATGATCGCCTCTCCTATCCGAAAATCAACGATCATAATCTAGGCCATGGGATGAAACGACGGGGGCTGCCACCACTCCTGACTGCTACTCACCACCTGTCATCCCCGGCATGCCATCGTCCCCGTTGGCCGTCGTCACCTCCGGCGACCACCCCTGCCTACAAGGAGGCACTTCAAGAATTTGTATCACTGGAGTCAAAAATTATATTAAAAAATATTTTTCACATGAGGTTATGAAGTTAGGTTGATGAATTGGTGGAGCGGATCAAATCAACAAACAAAACCAAAATAAATTATAATAAAAAAAACTTTAATAGATTGGATGGGATTCCTTATTATATTTGAATTGGTGAGTGGGGTCAATTGACCCCACACACCCATATGCAGTGCCGCTCATGCGATAGCTGGCCACCACCGTCGTTGGAGATCAACTGTCCCGACCACTGGCCACCTGTCGTCGCCCCGTCGGTCACTACTCGTTGCGTGGCGGTCGATGGTGGCCGGTGATCGGCAGGAGTGGCCGTTGGCCACCGTGGCGGCGATCGATCGTGGCAGGTGGCGAGCGACGGCCGGGGATGGTGGCATCCCCCCTTGGGTTCATCCTATGGTAGATCGTGGCTGTTAGTTTTCAGATCGCCATATGTCGCTCCCCAAATTGTCAACGACCGATAGGGGAGAGGTGGTGGCCAGTGGTCGGCAGGGGTGCTCGTCGGCCACTAGAGTTGTGCATCGGTTCGAAACCGACCTATTTAGGCAAAACCCAAACCAATCCAACCTTCGTCGGTTTTGAGGATTTTCAATCCGATCCAAACCGAACTAAGATTGAAATCAAATCCAATCCAATCCAATTAAAGTCGGTTTGGATTGGATTGGATGGTCAGTTTAGGCTTTGGATCATGTTCTTATTGGGCTTCCCCCCTCCCAATTCTATTAGGACGTAGTTCAAACTTAAAAAATTATTATTATTATCAAATCATTAGGCCTAAATATGATTTTTAAATAATTTTGAGTTATCCTATAGTATTGCAATGGTTGTTGGTAGCAAGGGTATATGAGGACATATGGTATATTTAATTAAAATTATATGTATATACATATATCGGTTCGGTTCGGTTTAGGTCGGTTTTGAATTTACAAATCCGTCAACCGATCCAATCAGGTCGATTTTTTTAAAATCCAATCTAATCCGATCCATTGAGTGTGTCGAAACTGATCGAAATTGATCGGTTTGGTTTGGTTTGGTCGGTTTGGTTTGGATCCTGCACACCCCTATTAGCCATGGTGGCGGCTGTGGCCAGCGGGGGACGGTGATTGGCGGCGGCGAAGGTGTTGGGCGGCGGCCGAGGGTGGTGGCATCCCCCTTTGAGTTCATCCATGGCTTAGATCGTGACTGTTGGTTTTCGGATCGCCACATGTCGCTCCGCAAATCGTGAAAGTGGTGGCCGACGGTCGGCAAGGTGGTCTTCGGCCGCGGCTACAATGTCGGAGGCGGTTGTGGCCATCGGGGATAGTGACTGGTGGCGGCGGCAAGTGGTGGGCCATGGCGGAGGGTGGTGGGTCTGGTGGCATCCCACCTTGGGTTCATCCCATGGCTTAAATCATACCATTGATTTTTGGATCACCACATGTCGCTCTCCAATCGCCAGCGATCGATAGGGGAGACGATCATCAGTGGAATGGATTCAAACCCACATTGCAGCTTTAGGCTAAGGAGGTTTGGGAGTTTGTGAGGAAGATCACTGGAATTCATTTTGATTGTTGGGATCAGTTTCTAATGTTTTCCAAAAAAGACCTAGATCAAGACACTCCTCTTCGTAGTGAGATCCTGGCACTAGTCCTATGGAAAATCTGGAAAGGTAGGTGCTCCAAACTATTTCAGGACTGAGATAATCGGTTTGAAGGGTTGTGCCAAGATCTGGTGACTCTCCGCAAATCCATCAAAGCTGAGCAGATGACTAAGCGAAAATCCAGGGACATCAAAGGGGTTCGATTTCTTATTTGGACGGATGGAGCTTTTTGGTCTGAGGGAGAACTTGCCAGTGGAGTTTGGATTCTTACTACCACTGATGGTACAAGCGTGGTAGTTGTTTCATTTCCATGCCAGGTGAAGTCTATGGTTCATGCGAAAATGTGGGCGATTTATGCGCCTCTCCATGAGTTAGCCCGACGGCAGTGTAGGCGAGTTGCTTTGTACACGGATGCCGCTATAGCTAGAGATGCCCTGGTTCTTGGAAAGTGGATCTCTATGGAGGCAAATCATGTGTTGATTGAATGCCAACAATTATGGAGGTAGGTCGAAGGTGTCAGCATCCACAAGAGTACTCCTCATTCTGCTAACTCGGTGTCTCACTGGTTAGCTCTGGAGGCTCGGCTAACTGGTATGGGAGGGGTACTGGGAATGTAATTTTCCGTCTAGTCTTCAGGCTTTAGTCCATGAAGACTTGAAGGCCATGTAGTCATGACCCCGTCTGATTTACCAAAAAGAAAAAAAAGAAAGCCCTTCTTACTCTCTCTTGATTAATGGCTCACCATCTGTGTGGTTTGAAGGGTTCAGAGGCTTACGAGACCCCTTGCCCCCCTATTTCTTTTTATTGGGAGTAGAAGCTTTCTACCTGTCCTTCAAAGTCCATCACGATCTTTGTGCAATGAGTTAAGGAGAAATCTATGGCTAGCTACGCACACAAGGATACGTAACGCTTGGCGATAAGTTTACCCTCATGGCGTGCATGTGATCTGTCAAGATGATATTGGGCCACCTTTTTCTCTAAGGACTCAAAGGAAGCTGGTGATGTAGCTGGTTTGTGAGTTGTTTGTCTACCAAAAAAAAAACAGCTAGGTTACTTTATGATTCTCTTCAATTCTTTTCATATGGGCACTTCATATTGTTGCTGGAATCTCATTTGGTGCCACAAAAATGCGGCGGGTCGACATCGGTGGTTTTCAGGGCGCCTCCTCGGCACGGCGGACGAACTTCTGGCGAAGGCGGCAGTCGACGGTGGAGCATGGAGGTGGCTTCTTTGATCTGTTCTTTCGGGCGGCTGGGGCTCGGATCTCTGTTCTCGGATATGTTTTTTTGTTGTGTTTTGTGAATTTTTATGTGTTTTCTGTCTTCCCCTTATAGGTTTGTTTTTTTTTTTTGGGTTATTAGTCTAAGACCCCTCTAACCAACCCCACATTAGGATAAACCCCGTGAAACTTTTCATTTGAGCTCCAGCCCCTCTAACCAACCCAACATTGGGATAATTAGATAAACCCTTCCCTTTTTTATTATTTCCAAGACCACCCTCACCCTCCCTCCTCTCTTGATCGGTCATGGCAGAGGGGTTGCCGGGTCCAACAGAGGTGACTGCGGTGGCGGGGGGTTCGATTAAGTCCGGCGGTAGCAGGGTGGGGTTCGGTTAGGTCGAGCGGTGGCGGGGTGGGGTTCAGTTTGGTCTGGCAGTGGCAGGGTGGGGTTCAGTTCGGTCAGGCACTTGCGGCGACGGGGGCGGCTGGGGATGAGTGGCATCAAACATAAATTCGAAATATAACAAGGGGTATTTTTGTCCATAGGATTTTGAGATCAAATGGAAAGGTTGTCGGGACTGCAGCTCGAATTGACCTTCTAAGATAGGCTTCTCGCTAACTCCCCCCCTTTTTTTTTTTTTCTTTTCTGTGTGGCCGATGTCGCCTCCTCTCCTACCTGGTTGGTGGTTGTATCCAGTAGCACCGGCATGTGGCGACTCCCTCCCCCACCTGGTGGTGCCTCTTGTTGCAGCAGATGGCTGCCTCTCCTCGGTGGTTCTTGCGCCGGCATGTGGTGCCTCCTAGGGGTTCTGTTGTGACGTCCCCTTTGGAATAACAAAAAAAAAAAAGAGTATATTAGAGGGCAAAGGAGATATAGAAACCAAATTCATGGTCAAAGCTCGTTGAGCAACAAATTTCGAGATTTGCCCAAAATTTTGTTATTCTTTAGATGACGGAAGTATATATATTAGTTTTCGTATATCAAGAGAGTAAGAGCTTATCTAGATCAAGTTTTCAAACAAACATTTCTATGCTGTTTTTGAGATTCCTAATGCTTTACTGTAAAGACAATCAGAGAATCATCTCGCTAAATTCTTGCTTTAGGGTGTTGATTTTCAATTAAGATTTTTTCCGAAAGAGATCAGTTTGTTCAGCTCCAGATTGCCCTAATAAGAATCATTCCTCTTTCTTCCAAACCCTAGTTATCTCTTTCTCCTCTTTACCCTCTGGGGTTTGTGGTTACAACCTCCAGAATTGAACAAATATGAAATTGAATGATTTGTAGCGATGTATGTCACAAAAACGAGCATTTTAATTTTGTTTAGTGCCGATCTTGCCCATCATGATGTGTTGGCTTTGTCAAGAGTCGGGTGTGCTCGGGGTCAACTTGGCCAGGATGAACCAATTTGCATACGAATGACTTAAAATAGTCGCCCGGCCGCCATCGACACCTGTCCCCATCCGTTTAATCACTCGGCCCTCCCCTGGGGCTCTCCTAGTGGCATGTAGATCTCAACAATTAGAAACCGGCCGTTCTTATGGACGAAAATAACAAATCTCGATAGCCGAACCCCGAACCCCGGTGATTTAAGGGCTTTAATTTGCATATAGTTAAGCTCATTTCGGATGATTGTGGTCATTAGTAATCGACCAAATATCCTATTATCCCCTTGAAAACAGTTTCTAATGCACTGAGATAGTCAACTGAGCTAGGTAAGGTCTGGCTCGATATCACCGGTTTGAAGTCGTTGGTTTAGCATCGCAACACACGTTATTAGGCACGAATCTTCAGTATTATTCTATGATCACCCTCTTGTTATATTTCCAATATATTTGATTACTCTCTCTCTCTCTCTCTCTCTCTCTCTCTCTCTCTCTCTCTCTCTCTCTCTCTCTCTCTCTCTCTCTCTCTCTCTCTCTCTGGTCATGTCTCACATGGGTTAGTCTCACATCGGTAATGGGAGCAGGCGATCGGCCGTTTATATATCCGTCTTGGACCTCCCTTACAAGCCGGTTTTGTGAGGAGACGGGTATCCAAGGATCTCTCTCTCTCTCTCTCTCTCTCTCTCTCCTCTCTCTCTCTCTCTCTCTCTCTCTCTCCTCTCTCTCTCTCTCTCTCTCTCTCTCTCTCTCTCTCTCTCTCTCTCTCTCTCTCTCTCTCTCTCTCTCTCTCTCTCTCTCTCTCTCTCTCTCTCTCTCTCTCTCTCTCTCTCTCTCTTTGTTTTTCTACCTTGTTACTCATTCCCTTCCCTCTTTGCAGGAGAATTCAAATTCAATATCGAGGGCAACCATGCATGCAACTCTCTCTGGTCATAAGCACGTTTTTCTTTGTTGGGTAAATTACACTTTGCCCCCCCCAGAAGTTTAGCTCAAAAACACTTAACCAATCTGTAGTTTATTTTGTTTCCAAATCGCTCCCTGAAGTTTGAAATGTTAGCACAATTCCCTCTTTTGTGGACTACTAAATTTCCTCATTTGGTAATTTTTATCTGATCAAACTGAATTGAAGGGCATGGGGCAAATGTAGTTTTTTAACTATAAGGGCATTAAGCTTCGATCTTTTCGTATATATCTTTTCCTACGATGCGATTTATATTTTATAGTGTGTGAAATTACATAGCTTCGATCTTTTCGTATATATCTTTTCCTACGATGACGACGGTAGATGGAGGGAGAATACGTATGTGGAGGACCTATTCATTGCTCACGTATTCGGAATGGATACGCTGGCTCGCGGACCGCACAATGCTGCCAAGCTAACAGAGGTATATATCCTCTCCCAGTACCAACTCCATGGAAGCTCTCTCCCCGATTACTTACCCAATTTCCGCCATCGCCAGGATGGTTCTCGCGCTGAGCTCGTCGGCAAGCGCTATGGATCAAAACTTCGACACGAAGATCGGTGCTCTGATTGTGGTATTCTCATTTGATCCAATGAGAAAGATCGAGGGTCCGTTGTGTGTCGATCGATCTCATCTGATTGAATGCATGATAATGTAACAGGGATGAGGGTGGACTTTAGGGCACTTGAAAAGAAGGCAATGGATTGGGGAGAACCGTCTGTTCATGCCTCTGGGAAGCAGGTAGCTATAGGAATTAAGTTTGATGCAATAGATTTCAGGCGGTGGATGCGCACGTTAGTGGCACGTGGGTGTTGGCTTCCACCAGTGGTAGCTAGGGTTTTGGCGAGTGCTGCATTTGGAGGTAGGGTGGGTTATCCTCTTATAGCTGAATTATGGGCTATTAGGGAAGCTTTGAAGGAACTTGTTAATCGTCGTTGCGCCAATGTTGTGATAATTAATTCGTAGGGATTGCGATTAGCTGTCTGCGATGGTGGAGACCGACCACGACGGCGACTGCGAGACCTTCAGGGGAGGAAGATGGTGACGACCCGGGAGGAACTTCACGAAATCCTAGATCGTACTTGGAGGCGGCTACCAAGGTGATCGAAGACACCATCGGTGGCGAGGGTTCCGGGGTGGGGAGGTAAGCTTGATGCATCCCATTATGAACGGATGGCTCCGTTGGTGGAGGGGTTGGTGCTTCTAGATCCGGTTAGGTTACAGAAATCACAAGCGAGGTGGAGACAAGCGCTAGTTGGAAAGTTTTTGGGCCCAAAACTACTGCTCGTGATTCTCCGACGGCGGCACTACAACAGATCTGATCATATGCGGCGGCGGAATCGGCGGCAATCTCCTCTCCGCCACAAATGAAGACGGAATCGGCGGTCATCTCGGCTCCGCCGCAGAGGAGGATGGGAATCCGGCGGCCATCTTCATTTCGCCTCAATTGGAGATGAAATTCGGCCCCAATTTTTGCTTCACCACATCGAATTTGGCGGCCAGGTTCGCTTCGCCGCAAAAGAAGGGGTAATCGACGGGCAGCTTTGCTCCTTCGCAAAAGAAGGGGGAATCGGCGGGCAGTTGAGCTCCGCCGCAAATCCAGGCCGCCAGATATGAAATTTTTTGCCGATGCTTATGAGGGTATAACAACCCGCGCGAAATTTTGCAAATTTGTGAAATTTTTTTGCATACGCACACGATCATCCACGAACTGCACACGATCGATCGTCTCCATCGATATCCAGGTATGCCAAAACCCCAACTACAAAATTCCCTCATTGACAATCTGTCCCGGCCGCCAATTGTACCGCTGCTCGTGATGAACCCTTTGCCTACGATCGAGCTCTCCCAGATCGTCCGACCCTACCGTTGGTTTGATAGTCCCATCTCATTCCCATTTTGCCGCTTGAGGTATGTATGGATTGGTAACAACCCCATCTGCTTTCTTCTATTATCTTTAGCTAGCTTTAAACATCTCTTAAAAATAAACCTTTAAATATCTTCGGATAATTTTTTAATTTTATTTTTCTATGCCATTGTACACTACAACATGGACTCATTACGACGCGCAATGCATGCTGTAAATGATTTTTTACGGCCTACATACGCATGCTGCAAATAGCTGATTTTTAAGACTTTTTATGGCGTGCATTGAACGATGTTAATGTATTTTTGTAAAGAAAAATATATACATAGAGGTTTAAAATCAAGCTATGGAAGCCTGGTGGACTAGGGACTTGACGTTGAACAAGAATTTATGGAAGACAAAGGTTCCTCTCAAAAGCACAATTTTCATTAGACTGCCAACTCTCAATTAAATATAAACAAAACAGAACTTGCAACGAAGATTTAGCTTTATTATCTTACATGCGTGATTATTTTGAACACGTGCAAGTTCATCATTATCATCCAAGCTTTATGTGACATAGGATTTACAAAAGTGCTTTATTAAAATTTGACTATATGTTCCAATCGGGTGATGTATCGCACATGGTTCTAGCTCTGATTGTTATTAATCTTTACATTTTATTTGAAGATACCTTACGCTATGGATATGAGTTGGGTTGACAGTAATAGAGCCAGTGCAGATTATAGGAATGGGGTCAATCATTTTGTCAACTATCTATTTAGCAGAGAAATACTTGGGAATATGATTCGTTGTCCTTGTAAATGCCACAGAACTGTCCAATATCAATCATAGGATGATGTAATTGCTGATTTATTTCAATTTGGTATAGAACCAGGTTATAGAACATGGAAGACGTCAGAGGAAACTTATGTTCCACCTCAAAATTCTACTGAAACTGAAACAGAAATAGATGACATGCTTGGGTTAATAAATGCTGCCTTAGGATTGCCAAGTATATTTGAAGATGACATAGACGATGAACCCGCCGTACATAGTCAAGATCGGATAGATGCGGATATAAATAGGTATATAAGAATTCTTAATAATGCATCTCAGAAGCTATACTCTGGTTGTAATAAATTCACGACATTGTCATTCATCGTTAAACTACTACATATAAAATGTTTAATTGGTTAGAGCATTAAATCCTTTAAGATGCTGCTTTAGCTACTTACCGATGCTCTCCCTGATGGTCACACACTGCCTTCTGATTACAACCAGTGTCAAAAGATAATTTGTAACCTTGGCCTTGATTACATTAAAATAGATGTATGCAAAAATGATTGCATACTGTACTGGAAGGATAATGCCTCAAAGACCCATTGTCCAACATATGGTCAATGCATATGGAAAGAGAATGGTAAAAAAACCCAGACAAATTCCTACATTATTTTTCATTGAAGCCGAGTCAACAACGACTATTTATGTAAGAAAAGACAGCTGAAGATATATGATGGCATCATAAACAACGTGTTGATGATAGTGTAATGAGGCATCCAACAGACTCAGAGGCATGGAAGAATTTTGATCAACTTCATGAGCAGTTTACTTCTGATTCACGAAACGTTAGACCTGATCTAGCAAGTGACGAGATGAATCCATTCGGGAGTATGAGTGTTTCTTACAGCACATGGCCGGTCGTCCTCATTCCATATAATTTACCGTCATAGGTGTGCATGAAACAGACTAATTTTATATTGTCTATAATTATTCCTGGTCCTCGTGCTCCTAGAAATTAAATTGATGTATATATACAGCCTTTAGTTGAGGAGTTGAAGGATATGTGGGAAATCGGCATTGAAACATATGATGCATACACTGTGAATAACTTTTGATTACGTGCCGCTTTGATGGGGACAATTAATGACTTCCCAGCATATGGTAATCTATCCGGATGGAGCATCAAGGGTAAGATGGCTTGCTCGGTATGTAACGAGGAAACTACGTCACGACAACTAAAAAGTAGTAGAAAACAATGTTACTTGGGTCATCGTAGATTTCTACCAATTAATCATAGGTGGCGCTTGTTGAAAAAATCATTTGACGGCAATGCAGATAGAAGGCCTTCATCGAAAAAGTTATCTGGTGTAGATGTATTGCAACAGTTACAGCACCTTCCACATGTGACATTCGAAAAATTACCAGGGAAGAAAAGAAAAGGGATATCTAGAGAAAATTACTTAGGGTGGACGAAGAAAAGTATTTTTTTCGAATTGCCATATTGGAGCAGCAATTTGTTGCGGTATAACCTCGACGTTATGCATATAGAGAAGAATGTATGTGAAATTATCCTCGGAACAATGATGAACATAGCAGAAAAAACAAAGGATAATTTAAACGCTCGTTTTGACCTGGAAGATATAAGCGTTAGAAAAAATCTGCACCCAATAAAATCTGGGGATGTGTATAAAGTGTCAGCTGCATGCTATACGATGAATGCAAAGGAGAAGCGTATCTTTTGTCAGTTTGTCATGGACATAAGATTTCCGGATGGCTATTCATCGAACATATCCCGTTCTGTTAAGATCAACGAGCGGAAGGTTTCGGGTCAGAAAAGTCATGATTGTCATGTGGTATTACAACAACTAATGCCTATTGCAGTACTTGACCTAATGCCAGAAAACATATATGAAGCCATAATTGAACTTTGCATTTTCTTTAAGGAGTTATGCTCGAAAGCATTGCAGTTAGACATCCTTGAAAAACTTGAGAACCAAATAATTCTGACTCTTTGCAAGCTCGAGAGAATATTTTCGCTAGCATTATTCGTTATTATGATGCACCTCCCTATTCATCTAGCAGCAGAGGCCAAGCTTGGTGGACCAGTTCAATACAGATGGATGTATTTTATTGAAAGGTGAGTCATTTAACAAGTCTATATAATTTATATGTTCATCGTTAGTTTATTTTGTTTTTTACCGTTATATAACGAACAGAAATAATTTAAGTATTTATTTACCAGTTATTTACGTACACTCAAGTTATACGTGCGGAATAAGGCTCATCCAGAAGGCTCTATTGCCAAAGGGTATATCGCGGAAGAATGTTTAACATTCGGTTCAAGGTATCTTAGTGGTATCGAGACCCGATTCAATCGGCCAGAAAGGAAATTTGATGGAGGTCAGATACACCCTGAAGCAACCTTGTCTATTTTTTTCTCTATCGGTCGTCCGATAGCAAGAGGCCGCACGTACTTCCTTACCAATGCTGGAATAAATCAGACTCACTTCTATGTGCTACAGAATTGCATGGAACTCTTTCCATACATTAAGTAAGTTTTGTTTAAAAACTTAGCAAACTGTATTAAATAATATTTTTAATTCATCTAAATGCCTGAGTATATGTTTTATGTTTATAGTCAGCACGTAGAGGAGATCACGAGATCTGGTGTGAATAACATTGAGCGAGAGCACATGAACAAATTTGCTGAATGGTTTAAAGAGATGATAAACATTCATATTAACTTCATTAAAACTATAATAAGCTTCCTAATACTTATATGATATATATATATATATATATATATATATATATATATATATATATATATATATATATATATATATATATATATATTAATCATAATTTGAAATAGGTAGAGAAATCAGACGTAAGTGACTGTATGCGCAGAAAAAGATACGGGTCGTCTTTATTGCGAGCACACAAAGATTACAAATGTCGGGACCCAGGGGCTCGGGTGTGGCGAGTCCGGGTGCGGCGAATTTTTGATCAGGAGATTATGGGAGAGATCATCTGGAGGGTCCCTTTGATCCGCGTCTCCATGTGGTATTCGTGCGAGAGCTCTGAAGGGGTTGCCCAGGACAGAGGTCTTTACAGGGTGAGGGTTTCTTGAGAGGCTAAGGAATATCGGCCGTTGATTTTGTCCCGTCCGTGCTTCGCGCTTTCTCCGCTAGGGAGGTTTTGGGCTTCGATCCTCGGTCTTCGTGTCTTCCTCGATCCTTGCTAGACCTCGGCGTCCTTGATCGCCGGTTCGCGGCGTCGATCATACTTTTGGCGTCGGCTTTGGCTTTGGCTTTTGGCTTTGGCATTGCTTTGGCGTGGCTCTAGCGTTTGCTTTGCTTTGGCGCTTGCGCTTGAACATAGGCGGGTAGCGGCTTGTGATGCTTTAGTTCTTCCGGACTTCGCATCGTATCGGCTAGAACGTGCGGTGCTTTGCTCGTGACCGTCATAGTTGCTTGGCTTTGGCACATGCGTTGCTTTGGCATGGGCTTTACCGGTGCGTTCACTTGGGCTTCTTGTGTTGGCTTTGGCTTTGGCTTTGGCTTTGACTCGATCTTCTTCTCGAACGGCAAATGCTACTTTTTCAGGGCTTCTTTATTCTTCCGGCTTCCACGATGGTTGTGACGTCGGCTGACTTCTTCTCCGGGCGTATTTGGCTTGATCGGAGTTGAAGGCTTCTTGTGGAGATGGTGGGTGTAGCACCGATCTCTATGCGACGGTTGTAGCGTCGACTTTTGTTGATGAAGATGGCAGGGGTAGCATCGATCTCCGTGCGACGATTGTAGCGTCGGCTTTTGTTGATGAAGATGGCGGGGGTAGCACCGATCTTCGCACGACGGTTATAGCATCGGCTTTTGTTGATGAAGACGGCAGGGGTAGCACCGGCTTCAGACCTTCTTCTCCCAGCTTTCTTCTTCGTGCGAGGAGTGGATGCCTTTGTTGAAGACGACGGGTGTTGTCGGCTTTGATCTTCTTCTCTGGCCTTTGCTTATGGCGTCTTCGGAGCTGATGAAGATCGTTGGAGCAATCGGGGTGACGGCGACTCCGGGTCTTCTTCTCCAAGCTTTCTTCTTCGTGCGAGGAGTCGAAGCTTTGATCTTCGAGTGCAAGGTCTTCACGTTGACGAGGACTTGAAGGGCCAAGGATTCCCGTAGGACGTGCTTGCCGTGCCTCGTGAAGCCTTCGG
This sequence comes from Chamaelirium japonicum, assembly GCA_947650365.1. Lineage (NCBI taxonomy): Eukaryota > Viridiplantae > Streptophyta > Magnoliopsida > Liliales > Melanthiaceae > Chamaelirium > Chamaelirium japonicum. The sequence continues at coordinate 33,328 of CANTAL010000548.1, read as the reverse complement.
TCTTCAAGCGTTGGAGCTTCTTTTGCAGAGCCCTTTCGTCTTCAACTTTTCGGACCTCTGATGCCTTCCCCCACCCCTTCTATTTATAGGCAAAGGGGGCGGTTGGGGGAGATATGGCTGAAATCTTTTTGTTTCATCCAATATCTCCCCCCATAACCATCAAGATATTGTTCCCTTATTTGGGGAAACAAACTCGATCCCCTCCTTTTTAGTTGGGGCGGTTATGGGCAAGATGTGACTTGATCTTTAAAGATTGAGTTGTCATCTTTGCACTTTCGGATCGCATGGCGACACGACGTCATCTTGTCCGTCGGATCGAGGGATCGTCGTGGATCTACGGTTGTGTAGACGTCCACGCCACCTCCCACCGCATCGAGGCGGTTAGGATTTTTTTTCTTTTCTTTTCTTTTTCTTTTTCTTTTCTTTTTCTTTTTCTTTTCTTCCCTTTATGGCCGGCCACACCTCCCCATGGGGAGGGGGCACGGTTTTCTATGAAAGGGGGGGCCGGTGGGCCCCTTTTTGGGTTCAGGTAGCGGGTCCGGTGGGACCCGTTCGCTTTGAGTCAGGCCCTTTTTATGAACGGGCCATTGTTCACGAACCAGGTTTCGCATGCGGGCCTTTGTGTATGGGCCATGTTGGCATGCGGGCCGTTGTGTATGGGCCAGGTTTCGCATGCGGGCCGTTGTATGCGGGCCCGGTTTTGCATGTGGGTCGTTGTGTGCGGGCCTGGTTTCGCATGCGGGCCGTTGTGTGTGGGCCAGGTTTCGCATGCGGGTCGGGTCCAATCCGTGGGCTAATTTTGGTGCCCACAGTGACGAAATCAAATTACTTGCAAAGGGCCCTCATCGTGAAGTGAAAATTTATGACACCTACAATGTAAATGGTTATAGATTTTCAACAGAAACGTCTCAATTGTGTAGAAAAATACAAAACTACGGTGTTCAGGTTAAGGGAGATGATGCATGTGGGGGGAAATTTCCGAGCCACCTTGATCGAGAATCCCACCCCACAGCCTTGATTGAATTTGGTGGTTTGTAGAGTTAGAGAGATGGGAGAGTAGATAGAGAGAGTAGAGAGTGATGACACAAGGATTGGTGACGGAGTTCAGTCTTACGACCTACGTCTCCGGGCGAGAGGTGCCACCTGATCTTCACTATAATTTGAGTAAATGAGGGTTGAGCGTTCTCTCGACAGGCCGAGAGAACCTTCTTACAATGTGTTTGCACGGAGCAATTAGAAGAGTTCAAGAGGAAGAATGGAGGGCTCTGGCTCTGGATCTGGAATCCCTCTTCCTCTGATCGAATGACCCACCCCTCTCCCTGGATGCCTTGGGGGTCCTTTTATAGCGTAGGCATGTGCCCGATATGGCAGTGATGATGTGGCGCTGATGACGTGGTACTGGTTCTGGGCCTCCTTACTGGGCCCTTATTGGGCCGTTGTTCGGGCCCATTAAGGGGGAGGGCTTGATCTGCGAGCCCCGTAGAGTGGGCCCATGAACCCAGGCGGGCTTACCCACTTGGGCCGTTGCGCGGGCCCATACCGCTCTGATCCGGTCCGGTATAATTTTTGCACCTACAGTTACCCCCTCCCAGTCGGGTCAGGACCCCCTGGGTCGGCTGGGATTCCAAGGTGCAAACGCCTCAGGATTCTGGCATGGTTGACAAGGGTCGTCGGTGTTGCGGTTCGTATTAGCAGAGTCTCCTTCTGCCGATGCCGAGACCCTTTTGGCGCGAGCCAAAAAGTCTCGGTTTTGCAAGTGGGCGTATCAAAAGAAGCAGTGTGTTTTTCGACTGAGAGGATACCGAGAGGATACCGAGACCCTTTTACCTTTTCCTGACCGAGAGGATGCCGAGACTCCTTTGCCTTCTACCGACTCTGAGACCCTTTTGGTGCGAGCCAAAAAGCCTCGGTTTTGCGAGGAGACGTTCTCAAAAAATTAGTGTATTTTCCGACCGAGAGTATACCGAGAGGATACCGAGAGGGTACCGAGAGGATACCGAGAGGGTACCGAGAGGATACCGAGAGGGTACCGAGACTCTTTTGCCATTTCCCGACCGAGAGGATGCCGAGACTCCTTTGCCTTCTGTCGACGCCGAGACCCTTTTGGTGCGAGCCAAAAAGTCTCGGTTTTGCGAGGAGGCGTTCTCGAAAAATTAGTGTATTTTCCGACCGAGAGGATACCGAGAGGGTACCGAGACCCTTTTGCCTTTTCCCGACCGAAAGGATGCCGAGACTCCTTTGCCTTCTGCCAGCGCCGAGACCCTTTTGGTGCGAGCCAAAAAGTCTCAGTTTTGCGAGGAGGCGTTCTCGAAAAATTAGTGTATTCTCCGACCGAGAGTATACCGAGAGGATACCGAGAGGGTACCGAGACCCTTTTGCCTTTTTCCGACCGAGAGAATGCTGAGACTCCTTTGCCTTCTGCCGACGCCAAGACCCTTTTGGTGCGAGCCAAAAAGTCTCAGTTTTTTGAGAAGGCGTTCTCAAAAAATTAGTTTATTTTCTGACCGAGAGTATACCGAGAGGGTACCGAGACCCTTTTCCCTTTTCCCAACCGAGAGTATACCGAGAGGGTACCGAGACCCTTTTCTTGCTGTCCTGGTTTTGCATAGGAGATCCACGGTGTTTTTATTGTTGCAAGAGATATAGAAATCCAAATGACTTTAAACTAGATTCAAAAGTTGCATATTGGAGTTCTTTATATACAGTCCAAATTTCAGCCCAATCGGAGTTCATGACCAAATGTTATGGCCGTTGTACCGAAGCCTCTCTGAGCAGATCCGCTGTCCAGATTTTGCACTGAAGATCAACGATGTTTCTATTGTTGCAGGAGCTATAGAAGTTCAAATGACCTCAAACTAGATGCAAAAGTTGTGTCTCGTAGTTCTCTATTTACAGTCCAAATTTCAGCCCAATCGGAGTTCGTGGCCAAGCGTTATGGCCGTTGTACCGAAGCGTCTCCGAGCAGATCCGCTGTCCAGATTTTTCACTGAAGATCAACGATGTTTCTATTGTTGCAAGAGCTATAGAAGTTAAAATGTCTTCAAACTAGATGCAAAAGTTGCGGCTCGTAGTTCTCTATTTACAGTCTAAATTTCAGCACAATCGGAGTTTGTGACCCAAAGTTATGGCCGTTGTACCGGAGCCTCTCCGAGCAGATCCGTGCTAGGCTGTTGTAGACACCGAGACCCCCTCCCCTCTCGGTTTTTGACAAAACCGAGGGGTGGGCTGTTGTTGATGCTGAACACCCACCCTCTCGATTTTCTGACGAAACCGAGAGGTGGACTATTGTTGATGCCGAACACCCCGACCCTCTTGGATTTTTTGATGAAACCGAGAGGTGGACTGTTGTTGGTGCCGATACCCCCTCTTCTCTCGATTTTTTCCAAAACCGAGAGATAGGCTGCTGATGGTGTGTCATCACCCCCTCCCCACTCAATTTTTTATGCGAAACCAAGGGGGGGCTGCTCGTTGATACCGACACACACAATTTTCTGACGAAACCGAGGGGTGTGGTGCTGATGGTGTGTCGTCACCCCCTCCCCACTCGGTTTTTGTACGAAACCGAGGGGGGGTTGCTTGTTGATGCCAACACACACCCCCTCTCGGTTTTCTGACGAAACCGAGGGGTGTGCTGATGGTGTGCCGTCACCCCCTCCCCACTCGGTTTTTGTACGAAACCGAGGTGGGGTTGCTTGTTGATGCCGACACACACCCCCTCTCGGTTTTCTGACGAAACCGAGGGGTGTGCTGATGGTGTGCCATCACCCCCTCCCCACTCAGTTTTTATGCGAAACCAAGGGGGGGTTGCTTGTTGATGCCGACACACACCCCCTCTAGGTTTTCTAACGAAATCGAGGGGTGTGCTGCTGATGGTGTGCCATCACCCATTCCCTACTCGGTTTTTGTGCGAAACCGAGGGGGGGCTGCTTATTGATGCCGACACCCCATTATTGGGGCTGCTAGAAGAGGCCAAAAAGTGTCGGTATTGAAAATAGTGTGTTTTTCGAATTTCAGCCCCATTTGAAACCGACACTTTTTCGGTAAAACGCTAGTGCGCGGGGATGTCGGTGAGGGACAATGCTATATTCGAGGGGGTTTCTTAGAGATAATCTAGGATGACGCCGCATGATGGCCAACCGGTCTTCACCCAATGTATTACCGTACCTGGTTATTGTATTCACCAGGTACTATGGTCACGTGAGGGTGTTGACTTGGCCAGGATCAAGGAAGTACCATTTTATCCCGTGTTACCCACCGTCAACTGCACCAGTATGGAGACACGCACTGACAGGGTCAGACCAACCACCCCCTGATCGGTTTGGAACCGTTAGTCGTCAAATAAAGGTGATGGCCAGTGACAATCTGATGCTTGGACCTGAGTGACAAGACTAAGCTTGGACTTTTGATCGAATGCCAATACGTCGGCGACGACGTCTCGGACTTTGTTTTCGAATGCCAAGGGCTGGGCCTTGGGCTTGTAGAGTGCCAAGGCGTTGGTCGCCTCGAACGTTGTCTTCAAATACCAAGGGCTGGGCCTTGGGCTTGTAGAGTGCCGAGGCGCTGGTCGCCTCGGACTTTGTCTTCGAGTGCCAAGGGCTGGGCCTTGGGCTTGTAAAGTGCCGAGGTATTGGTCACCTCGGACTTTGTCTTCGAGTGCCAAGGGCTGGGCCTTGGGCTTGTAGAGTGCTGAGGCATTGGTCGCCTCGGCCTATGTCTTCGAGTACCAAGGGCAGGGCCTTGGGCTTATAGATTGTCGAGGCATTGGTCACCTCGGACTTTGTGTTCGAGTGCCAAGGGCTGGGCCTTGGACTTGTAGAGTGCCGAGGCATTGGTCACCTCGGACTTTGTCTTCGAGTGCCAAGGGCTGGGCCTTGGGCTTGTAGAGTGCCGAGGCATTGGTCACCTCGGACTTTGTCTTCGAGTGCCAAGGGCTGGGCCTTGGGCTTGTAGAGTGCCGAGGCATTGGTCACCTCGGACTTTGTCTTTGAGTGCCAAGGGCTGGGCCTTAGGCTAGTAGAGTGCCCAGGCATTGGTCACCTCGGACTTTGTCTTCGAGTGCCAAGGGCTGGGCCTTGGGCTTGTAGAGTGCCCAGGTATTGGTCACCTTGAACTTTGTCTTCGAGTGCCAAGGGATGGGCCTTGGGCTTGTAGAGTGCCGAGGCATTGGTCACCTCGGACTTTATCTTCGAGTACCAAGGGCTGGGCCTTGGGCTTGTAGAGTGCCGAGGCATTGGTCACCTCGGACTTTGTCTTCGAGTGCCAAGGGCTGGGCCTTGGGCTTGTAGAGTACCGAGGCATTGGTCACCTCGAACTTTGTCTTCGAGTGCCAAGGGCTGGGCCTTGGGCTTGTAGAGTGCCGAGGCATTGGTCACCTCGGACTTTGTCTTCGAGTGCCAAGGGCTGGGCCTTGGGCTTATAGAGTGCCGAGGCATTGGTCACCTCGGACTTTGTCTTCAAGTGGCAAGGGCTGGGCCTTGGACTTATTCTCATCGCCTCGGATGAGTATAGTTGATAATTTAGCTTGACTTGGATTGTCAGGAGTATTTTTATCGGACTTTAGCCTCGAGAGGGCGTAGCCGAATTGCCTTCGAGCTTCCGACTTGAATGGGTGGAATCGAAGGTCTTTGGTTGACCTGGGTTACCAGGAGCCTTTTTATCGGATTTTAGCCTCGAGGGGGCGTAGCCGAATTGCCTTCGAGCTTCTGACTTGAATAGGCGGAATTAAAGGTCTTTGGTTGACCTGGGCTGCTAGGAGCCTTTTTATCGGACTTTCACCTCGAAAGGGCGTAGACGAATTGCCTTCGAGCTTCCGACTTGAACGGGCGGAATCGAAGGTCTTTGGTTGACCTGGGTTGCCAGGAGCCTTTTATCGGACTTTATCCTCGAGAGGGCGTAGCCGAATTGCCTTCGAGTTTCCGACTTGAATGGGCGAAATCAAAGGTCTTTGATTGACCTGGGTTGCCAGGAGCCTTTTTATCGGACTTTTGCCTTGAAAGGGCGTAACCGAATTGCCTTCAAGCTTCCGACTTGAATGGGCAGAATCGAAGGTATTTGGTTGACCTGGGTTGCCAGGAGCCTTTTTATCGGACTTTAGCCTCGAGAGGGCGTAGCCGAATTGCCTTCGAGCTTCCGACTTGAATGGGCGAAATCGAAGGTCTTTGGTTGACCTGGGTTGAATGATATCCCACAGACGGCGCCAAAGATTATGGGGGGAAATTTCCGAGCCGCCTTGATCGAGAATCCCACCCCACAGCCTTGATTGAATTTGGTGGTTTGTAGAGTTAGAGAGATGGGAGAGTAGATAGAGAGAGTAGAGAGTGATGACACAAGGATTGGTGACGGAGTTCAGTCTTACGACCTACGTCTCCGAGCGAGAGGTGCCACCTGATCTTCACTATAATTTGAGTAAATAAGGGTTGAGCGTTCTCTCGACAGGCCGAGAGAACCTTCTTACAATGTGTTTGCAGGGAGCAATTAGAAGAGTTCAAGAGGAAGAATGGAGGGCTCTGGCTCTGGATCTGGAATCCCTCTTCCTCTGATCGAATGACCCACCCCTCTCCCTGGATGCCTTGGGGGTCCTTTTATAGCGTAGGCATGTGCCCGATATGGCAGTGATGATGTGGCGCTGATGACGTGGTACTAGTTCTGGGCCTCCTTGCTGGGCCGTTGTTCGGGCCCATTAAGGGGGAGGGCTTGATATGCGAACCCCGTAGAGTGGGCTCATGAACCCGGGCGGGCTTACCCACTTGGGCCGTTGCGCGGGCCCATGCCGCTCTGATCCGGTCCGGTACAATTTTTGCACCCACAATGCCACTAGTAATACAGAAATATTTTATGGTGTCCTTCAACAAATTTTGGAGGTGTGTTATTCTAGTATGCGGGTTGTGTTATTCAAGTGCAAATGGTTTGATGTCGAGAATCATCGGAACGGATACAAACAAAAAATAGGAATGGAAAGCGTAAATGTTACACGCACTGCATACGGTGACCAACCATATGTATTAGCATCGCAGGCTATGCACATATTTTATATAAAACAAATTAAAGATCCCAAATGGCATGTTGTAGTAAAGACGCAGCCACTGAACTATTACCACATACATGTCATCGATAGAGAGTCCCAATAAGATAATGAGCCTTATCAGTAGGATGATAATGGCGATATCCCTATTCAGTTTACTTCTTCTATGTTGGATCGTGATGATGATATGGACTGGGTAAGAAATGATATCCCACCTCTCATCGGTTAGATGATGGTTTCTAGGAGCCTTATAATTAATAGTCAGGTAAAACTTATGATATTCCTTACTTGAGATGTTATTTTTATTCTATCAATGTGGTCTTCTATAATTCACATCAAAATTTTAAGAACATTGTGAGATGCTTATTTTACTTGAGATGCTTATTTGTATTCTATCAAATGCTTCTTTATTAGTCCTAATCTGATTCGATCATGTGAAGTTGTTTATTCTTTTTGATTGGTTTATATGCACATATATAAGTCCTCGTAAGACCACTAGTGTGATCCCTTATATTGTAGTATAGATTACTTTCAGATATTTGTTTATGTCCAGTGGGGGGGTGCTACGTTAGGCCACATCTCGTCTTATTTGTTTAAACCCGGTGAACGGATTGCAGTTGGAGCTTCTGGAGGAAAAGGTGAATACTGCATATGCTTATTGCAAATTGTTTGGCAAAATATATGTCAGTTTGTTAAAAAGATGCATTTGAATTGTTCTGAGCTTACAAAAGATGAACGGTTCAAATTAATTAGCCTTTCCATTTTAGTATCTTAAGTGTTCCTCACTACTATATTGGCCATTTCAGGCTGCAATGGGTACCTTTGGTGCTCCTTATTATAACTAACAGCTTTGATGCATAAGAGATGCAGCGGAATCATTACTCCCAGCTGGTACTGAATGGGATTCTATGATGTGCTCTTTTATAGTTTGTCCTTTGTGGTGATTTGTACTACGCATCAAAGAAGTAAATCTAGCGAAGCCTGCTAGTCAAAGTAAGCTTGATATCTACGTCATGGGTTGATCTGAACGTGACCACTGACTAGGTGACAAATTGTCACAGCTTCAGGCCTTTACGTTTTGATCAAAGACGATGATTGGTTTCATGGAAGCTTAGCAAGCTTGTATGGTAGCAGAGCTGGTTTCCATTATTTGGAATTTGAGATGCTTTTGTTATCATGTTGTGGATCATAGTAATCATTGTGTATGAAGAATTCAGAAAAATTGAAGTCAGCATCTATCTATGTGACTTAATCCCGTGGAGTAAGTCGGCCTTAAAAAATAGCTACTGCACACTCATTGACATTCCAACCTTGTTGCCTTGTTGGTATGATTTTTCTATATGTTTGTTTGAAAAAACCATATTGTCATTGAGTTTTGACGTGTGAAAATATTCAGCTTAGTATGTATTTTATCTACTAATCATGCTTATTTTATAAGATGATTTGTTTCCCTATTTTACTGAAGTTAGTTTTCAAGGTGTAGGCCAGTTGTAATAACTTTTACTGTGTATCAATTGACATTCAACGGATGTTGAAATTGTGATAAATTAGATTAATAATGAATGTGAAATCATTCTTAACTATCTCTATTCTAATCTTACAAGCTAAGTTCCAGAACACCACAACACTTCTTAAAATTATCAAGAGAATAACAATCATCAGCTTGCCACTCTTATATGTCCCTTGTCCATGTAACAGGTAGCAGTTTTATTCTATAAATGCTTCGGGGTAGGTGGCGTCGGCATGGGAGGGTGGGGGGAGTGAGGGGAACTCGTATTGCAGATTCTCCTATATTGGATCCTCCGACCCGGGATCCTCCTATATTGGATCCTCCGACACGGGATCCTCCTGTATTAGATCCTCCTATACGAGATCTGCAGGACCATCCGAGTTTGGAAGACGCAGATATACAGGTGTCGTTTGATACCAATGTTCTGCCCAATACATCCGTTACAGTATCCTCTATTAGAGGTAAATTAAAGTTTTATCATTTTTGGACAATGTGTTATTTTTATATTATATTACAAATGAACGTATATTAATTCTATTGTTATTTTTCATGCAGGATCATCTACTTCTAGCCTAAAAAGACCAAGGGGCAATGCAAAGGGTATCCCTAGACCAAATAATGATGCAGACAGGCTTCCGATAAGAATTATTGATGGAAGGCCTATGGGTCCTAATAGGGATAAATTCATCACAAAGATCGGTGTGTGGGTGAAAGACCAAAATAAATTTCCCTTTTGGCAGCAGAATTTTGATAATTTCCAGTATTCAAAATGGGTTGATATGGCGATGACTGCTAGGGTAAGACAGAATTTACATAATTGCACATATAATTTATAATGTATGCTTATTGTTATTTCTTAATATTATCAGGAGTATTTTGATATTGATTTTGCTGGGGATCTAGCTTCTATCTTGAAAGACAACTGTAGGAAGACCTGGAATGATACCAGGTCAAAGTTGTATCGGGATTTCTACGAGTCATATCCACATCAAGATGCGATCCTGCATATTCCCCGTGGTTTCGACACCGTTACTTGGACTAGGATTTGTAAGGATATTTTCTCGCAGCCATGGTGGAGGGTAAGTCATTAATTAAGTTGTTTGGTAGTACATATTAACATGTTTTACCCATTCTAATACAAAACATTCAATTTTTTTAGAATACCAGTGATAGGAACACGAAAAATCGCGTACATCAGCAGGTCACACATATATCTGGGCGGATGAGTTTCGCACAGAGGAGAGAGGACCTGGTATATATATATGAATTTTAAAATTTGAGATAAATTTTAGTGTATTATAATTTAATACTCTTTTTGTTATTTGCAGCGAACAGATTTTGGTCGAGTCCCAAACCGGAAGGAGCTGTGGGATCGCACCCATGTTAAGGAAGACGGGACTTCCATGAACTTGCACACCCAGCAGATCACAGTAAGTTTTTCCAATAATACGTATCGATGTCTTTAATTTACATTGTTGGGATAGATCAAGTATACAAAATATTGTTTTTTCATCTCATGCATTGTAGAGTCGGATGAATGAGCTGATGGAGCAATCTAGACAAAACTTTGGGACTGTGGACGAGGACACAATATTTCGGAAAGTCCTTGGTCCAGAGAGTCGAGGACGCATACGGGGCCAAGGGATGGGCATCAGACGTCGGGAATACTTCAGCTATCAGCATCCATCGCAACAGGAGATGCAAGAGCAGATAACCACTCTTCATTCAGAACATGAGCAACTTCAATCAGAGCACAAGCAGCTCCATTCAAAGTACGAAGAACTCAAGTCAGAGCATGAGCAGCTCCATTCAAAGTACGAGGAACTCAAGTCAGAGCATGAGCAGCTCCATTCAAAGTACGAGAAACTCAATACAGAGCACGAGCAGTTTATCTCAAATTATGAGCGCTTAGAAGATAAGAACCAACGGTTGAATGAAGTCGTTAATGGATTACAGGCAAACTTTCAGGAGCTTAAACAGATGTTGCGTCGGGTACGTTTAGTGGAATGAAAATATTAATAATCTCTGTAAGAATCTTAACTTGATAAATATAAAATCAAATTCATATAATTATTTTAGTGAAAATAACGTTTTATAATTTGATCATGTAGGATACATTTGTATTTATGTCTTCACAAATGTCAAACTCTCAACTGTCATACCAACAACATACCTTCACACAGATGCTACAAGGTGGTTTTTGACCTCCAGCACCATGTGCTCCATATCATACACATCCAGACATCTTTGAGCTCACACGACAAGAATGATTTAGATAAATTTTTTTACCTATATGGTTTTTTAGTTTGTGGTTTATAACCTGACACTTGAACATAAAGGGTTAGGTATGTTTAATCAAGAGGCTAAGGTTAAATGAAAATTGATTAAGGTGTGATTAAGGTGACTATGGTTAATGGCCTCATTTATTGTAGGTCATAAGCCCATCAATTATCTATGACACATAAGAGAGGACTTTGGATAGTTGGTGGTGTAGGAGTCAAGATAGAGTGTCGTTTTTTGTGTGAGGATATGATTTTGGATGATTGTTATTGGGAACAAAGACAACAGATGACATTAATTCTCTCTATCAGCAACCTTTTTTACATGTTCACTTGATTAGTTATGGATCTCCCGATGTTTCAGATAGGCCATTTATTTGAATTCAACCCAATGTTGCATCTGTTCTATAATTGACACAACATTTCATGTTTCCATTTAGGCTGTCAGAACTATTGATTAGCTGTTTTTCATTAGGTTTGGTAATATTTTAATAAGAAATTAATTAGCTGTTTTTCATTAGGTTTGGTTTTAGGATCAGTGATCTGCCAAAATTGTAGGTTCGGTTTAAGTATCTAACTATTGATCAGCTATGAAGAGGAAAATTTGATGGTATTTTGAGATGCATGATGTAGGGTGGACTTGACAAATGGAGAATTAAGCACATTAGATTGAAGGCTGGTTGCATCACTAGAGGGTAAGTTGGACCCTTTGACCAGATGGGCTCAAGTTTGGTGGAAATGAGAAAGGGAAAGGTAAGACACGGGAGAATCAGGATAGAAGAGTAAATTATGAAGTTCTTTGTTGTAAACTAATGGTAACAAGGGATACATAAAACTGACCCCAAATTAAAGGTTTCAGATTTCTATCAATTATTTCAACTTGACAGAAGTTAGCTCCGACAAATTGAAGGCTTCACTTATAGGATTCTTCATTCTATGACATCTTTATGGTACTACAGGTAGAGGAGATGCAGAAGAAGCTTACTGAAGAGCGAGAAATTTACTGATGAAGAGAGGGAAGGCCTTGGCTAAAGCAGAGATTTTGAAACAGAGCATTGAATCCATGAAAATCAATAGAAATTAGAGAGAAGCACGACATCCAGAAGTTCTACAACGTGGTGATCGAGGAGCTACCGTCCAATGTTGCTGACCTCATCTGAGTTCTTTGTTTCGGTGTCTGATATTTATGGTCTTGTAGGTTTTGCTAAATTATATGCAAGTCTCATGGAACATGATTGTTTTTTAGTGTTAAAAGTGTTGGCATTGTTTACTCAGACTTGGAACAAATAATTGTTTTACCCCATTCTGAACATCTATTTAGCATCTAAAAGAGGAGGCAGTGTTTCTTCATACATTGGTTAAGCTTTGATTATTTTCTTATTTTCTGTATGTTTTTTACTAGCAGATTTGTATATGTTGTTTAGATTCAGTTGTGGGATAAAATATTCCTTGGGTCTGATGTGGTACAACACATCGCACAGCCGTCCGATGCACTCATCCCTTAGGCAAGCACATGCTTGAAGGGCTGGCCTGATAGCTAGGCAGATGAATTGCTCATGTAATTGAGCAATTCCGGCGGCGAAACATGAAGTATTTGAACGATTCCGGCTGGCCTAATAGCTAGGCAGATGAAGTGGAGTAATTCCGGCCGCCTACAGTCGTTTAAAGTGGAGTATTTTCGGCGGCCTGATAGCCGTTTAAAGGGACCAAATCCGGCGGCCTGTCCCCCTTTTAAAGTGGAGCAAATATGACGGAGCAATTCCGACGAGACATACCAAATCCGGCGGGCTGGCCCCCGTTAAAACTGTAGCAATTCCGGCTGCTTGTCCCCCGTTTAAAGTGACCATTTTCGACGGCTTAGTCATTTGCGACGGGTCTTTATGCAGCCATTACAACCGGTGGCCAAACCCCCGTTTAAACACTAATACGGCCATTTTTAGCCGCCGAAATTCCTATGTTCTGCTGTAGTGCGGGTGTCTATCAGGTGTCCATGTGCTGGGACGGTCCAGGTGATCAATTTACCAAACGGGTTCTTTTGTTTCAGGTTTGAACTAGAAGAAGATCTACTAGATGTTTGGTAAGGAGGGCCATGGGTGTTCGACGGCAGAGTCCTAACCCTCAAGAGATGGACTCCGTTCTTCCAACCTCTCACGGAGAGTATAGATCAAGCTCCGGTGTGGGTGAGACTCCCATGACTGCCAGTCGATTGCTTTGATGAGGAATTAGTGAAGGCCATCGCTGAGGCGACGAGCCGACCAATCCGAGTGGATTTGAACTCGTTGGAGGGGGGATGCGGACTGTATGTTCGAGTATGTGTGGAGGTGATCAATTTGCGAGGGAGTCTCGTTCCAGGGATGAATGTGGGATCCGAAGGCTCACCAGTTAGGTTTTATCAACCGTTTGTTTACGAGCATAAACCCAATCTTTGTTTTTCTTGTGGATCCATAGGACATCGGTCACAGTAGTGCCCGGTGAAGGCCCAACAGGCGGGTGGAGTGGGTTCAGGAGAGAGGTCGGATGTAGGAGAGAGTATGGTCAAAGACGGGGGAAGAGGTTTGACTGGTAAAGGGGTAGGGGTGGACGGAGGAGGGTTGTCTGTCAAGGAGGGGAAAAGTCTAAAGCAGGGGGAGGAGTCGTTCTTTGGGCCTTGGATGGTTGTTCAGAAGTGGCTAGGTCGGAGGACAGCTGGGGGACTGAGCGGAGCTCGGCAGCAAACCGCCGTGCAGGGAGGAGGAGTAGGGAGGGGTGGCAAGAGGCAGGCAGAGCCTCGTAGGTTGAGTCACGAGAAGGCAAAGGCTGACAAACCATTAATGGGAGCGGATTATTCGAGGTTTGGAGGACAGAGGGAAGGGATATCTAAACAGGTGCACCAATCGGGATCGAGATTTCGGGTGCTCGATTCAAGCCCAGATCTGAATGGAGTTGGAGAAACAATGCAAATAGATCTTGGACGTCAGATTACCCCAGTTCTTGATGAGAGAATGGTGGAGGAACGATGTCAATCAGAGCCACGTTCAGGGTCGTTGAAGGCAGGTGGTTTGTCTGAGGTGGTGATGGAGAAAGAGCCACATAGGAGGGAGAGGGCGGTTCATAAAGGGAGGATGAGGGGGGTTTAGTGGAAGGGGATGTAGGTTTTGGAGTGGAAGGGAGAACGCAGGACCAGGGAACTCGAGGCGATATGGAGATGGGGAAGGAAGTGGAAGGTCAGCTTCCTGTGGGAGCCGCCCCGATGGAGAGGTCACGGAGTACTTCGCCGGAACACCCGCCCGGGTTTGTAGAGGAAGAGGCTGGGGGAATAGAGGTACTGGAGAGGAACACCAGGAGCATTCATGCGGTGGCGGTAACAAAGGTCAGGGAGAGAGTGATGATATGCGAGCCATCTTGAGACGACGCTATGTCCAGTAGTGACGGATCGGAGGTAGGGCGCGAGGAGGGGGGGAGGACGACCAAGGACTCGATAATTTTGAGAGACGAGGGAGCAAGTCTAGACGGAAGCACCGGCAGGGAGATCGGTTGGCTATTCGGAGTCTCAGTCTGAAACTGTCGGGTAGAGGAGGGAAGATTCCCCCGACGGTGATATCGTCCCTTCCACAATGAAGTTGCTATTTTGGAACTGTAGAGGCTTGCTAAGGCCGAGGGCAATGGGCCATTTCAAGATGTTGATTCGGAAGTTTTCTCCTTCGATAGTGCTAGTAGTAGAAAGCCATGTGAAGGAATCCCAGATTTATAGGGTGAGAACTATTTTCAGTGGAAGATATGAATTCACTGGATCCCATTGAAGGGGTGGGCAAGAGGTATTTTGTGTATGTAGAAAGTGGAAATCGGTTTGGTTACGAACTGCTATAAACAAGCTCAGGCAATGCACATGGTAATTACTTGCCCTCGGTCCTCTCTGATGGTGATGTCGACGGTTTATGCGAGCAATTCAGAACTAGAGAGACGCGTTTTGTGGGGTGAACTAAAGAGGATAAGTGATTTAAATTACCCCTGGTGTGTAGTAGGAGATTTTAATTGTGTGTTGTCACCAGAGGACAAAGAGGGGGGAAGACCATTTTGTTGGAGACCTAGTACTACTGCTTTTTTGGATATGTTACAGGCGTGTGGCTTGAAGGATGTGGGGTTTTGTGTCGAGAAATTTACCTGGTGTAATAATCGTCAGGGGCGGTCGCGAATATGGGAGAGACTGGACAGAGGTTTCGTGAATAAAACGTGGGCTCTTACTTTCGATGATATTTCGGCACGCCATTTACCCAGGTGCGCATCGGAACATTCTCCTATCCTTTTGTCTATGCTACATAATACTAAACCTCAGCAGGTGCCATGGAGATTCTTAGACTTTTGGGTTAATCGGCCGGATTGTAAGGAGGTTGTACATAATAGTTGGATAAAGGGGGCACAGTGTAACGACAATATGCCTTTTGTTAAACTTTTGTTAAACTAATCCTACCAGCCCGGCAGATTATAGACCGATTAGTTTATGTAACCGAAGGTACAAAGTTATATCAAAGTTATTAGCGAACCGGCTAAGATTAATACTTCCTCAATTCATACGGAAGGAACAACACGCGTTATCCCGGGAAGAAAAATCCGAGATAATGTGTTACTGGCTCAGGATATTCTTCGAGCTATACATGTAGCCCCTAAATCGAAGGCAGCAATGGCTATAAAGATTGATTTGGAGAAAGCGTATGATAGTGTGCAATGGGGGGCAGTTGAATAGATATTAAACAAGATGGGATTTCATCCTTTATGGACTCGCTGGGTAATGCAATGTATTACTACAGTTTCGATGAGGATTATTGTCAATGGGGAGGAATCTCGAGTCTTCAAACCCGGAGGAAGGTTGAGGCAAGGAGACCCTCTATCGCCATATTTATTTCTTCTAGTGTCTCAAGTGATACATTGGGAGTTGGAGAAAAGCTTGAGGGTAGGAGATATTGAAGGCGCGCTTCTCTACAGCGCGCAATCCGCGGCCAATTTATAAGCTAGCATATGCAGATGACTTTCTTATATTTACTCGAGCTAGCTACAATTCTAGATGTTTGGGGCCTACGAGATGTATTTGCTCGAACTCGCAAAAGCACTGGACTTGGTATAAATCCGATTAAATCCAGTGTAAAATTCTCGAGAAGGTTGCCAGTACGCATGAAAAAGATTATTCTGCAGGCTTTGGCGATGAAGGAGGAATTGGGCCCGTGGACACAGTTGGAGATGATTCGATCAGTCCTTGCGGTGATGCCGGGACACATGATGGCAGTAGGAGGAGTGCCAATGGGAGTAATTGATCTGATGGATCGATCGTCTTTGTCGCGCATTTTTCTGGGGTCATGGGCTGAAGGAGAGGAAGCTGCATCTAATTTTCATAGAGCAGTAGAGACTCTACATTATGTATTATTGAGCCCATCTTATGGAGCGATTTGGAGTCGGCAACAACACCAATTATTCCTTGATAACTGGCAACAATGGCAAAAATGTCAAGGATCTGTGTGGATCAAGAATGTGGTGAGGAGCATTCAGAGTTTAAGTCATAACGGTTTGAGACTGAAACCAAAATATCTTAGTATGCTTGGCCAAATGAGGGGAGGGGGAGCTGTTTGGAGTGAGGAGGAGGCGGGTACTAACTGGTTTGGAGGACCTATTTCGAAACTGTGCATTCCTCCCCGGGTTCAGCTATTCCTCTGGAAAGTTTTACACGAGGCTCTGCCAATGGCCTCGCTTCTTTGGCAACGAGTGAGGATGGGATTTGGGGAATGTCCTTGGTGCGGAGAAACGGAGAAAAATATTGATTATGTATTTTGGGAGTGTAGGGCGGCGGTGCAATTCTGGCAGGAGGTGCAGAAACATACGGGGCTGCGTTTTTCAGAAACAGCTCTTCTCCAACCGGGAAACAAACATGATAGAAGGTCCCGGAGGCCAGTCCCTAATGAGATTATTGCAGTGGCCATGTGGCAATTGTGGAAGATCCGGTGTGAGAAGCTATTTCAAAGAGACAAGGTGTCGATCCCGATCGCGGCCCACAAATGCACGGAGGTATGCTACAAATTTGTATGGCAATCAGTAGAGAGAAATAGGATCAAGGACTGGGGACCGGATCTAGAGTTCATCATTTGGGCGGATGATTCGTTTTCGAAGCAAACGGAGGCTACGAGCGGGGCATGGGTGCTAGCTACTAGAGAGGGTATGGTCTGTGCAGCAGCGTCATTCAGATGTCTAGTGGAAAATTTCCTACAGGCGGAACTATGGGCGTTGAGAGGAGCTTTTGGGGAGCTTAGACATCGGAAATGTAGGCGAGTGGTGGTTTTGACAGATGCTACGTGCGCAAGGGATGCTTTATTGCTGGGTAAAGGGTGTTCTTCGGACATTAGTCCCATTATTCAGGACTGTCTGATGGATTGGGATCAACTACACGAGGTTACTGTCAAATGGGTTCCAAGATCAGCCAACACGGCGGCTCACTGGCTGGCCATGGAGGCACGAGTGATGGGTTGTGAAGGTTACTGGGAGACTATAATTATCAATGATGTTTTCGCCCTAGTTCAGGAGGATTTCAAGGTTATGCTGTAATAACCTCGTCCTATTACCCAAAAAAAAATTGTTGTGATAATTCGATCTCACTGGTGCGGCTCAAGCAAGGGATGCTTTGGTGTTGGGTAAGTCAGTTACTGAGGATATTGGCCCTATTCTGATGGAGTGTATGCTCTTTGGAGGAAACTATCAGAGGTTTTGGTCAATTGGATTTCACGCAGTTCAAATAGTGTTGCTCATTGGCTCGCGAAGGAAGCCCGGCTCAATGATGTAGTTGGTTATTGGCCGTCTGGTGGGTCTAGTACTTAGCCTGCCCTGATCGGGGAAGACCTCCAGGTCATGATGTAATGATCACCATCTAGATTACCAAAAAAAAAATGGAGCCCTCTCTCCCGTGTTGTGACACATGGACCTCTTTCAAAGAGCCAAAATCCTTCTCTTATGTTTGAACGTGGCTCCTTCTCTCGCAAATCCTATTAAAACTCTCCTATAAAGATGATAAATACACTTTCAAAGGAATTTTGATGTTATTTAGAAAAATCATTCTCTCTCTCTAACAAGTGAATCACACCTCGACGAGCAAATCAGACTCACTCCAGATTGTACACTTCTTTGGATAACTATGATGTCATCCGTGTCAAGTGATGTGCATCAAGTTCATCCGGGCATTGCCGGGTTTCTCACTAGTTGAATCTTTGTTGAAGTACCACTCATCTTATGATGCAGGAGCTTGCTCAGATGATATTCTAGTCTGCCCTGTAGATCAGTGAAGGGATTCAATGGTTTAATAAAAGAGATCGATCGCATGTCGATCGATCACCGGCTACATTTCGGTTTCGGTTTCATGTAAATAGTAGCATAAACTCCACCATATTTGGTTGTGGGGTGATATAATGATGCAGACACTCTTCCTGGACCATCAAAGAGATGGTTTGTTCAATAAATCAATGGTTCTAATTCAATTTTCATGAAGGTCTGGTTTTGTGGATTGAGATGGACCCCGCCGACTGGTGGCAGTTCTTCTTCCCCTCGTTGGGCTCTTGTAGTGCCAGCATGTGGCGCCTCCCGGAGGTCAGGTGGTGATGTTGGGCTCTTGTAGTGCCAGCATGTGGCGCCTCCCGGAGGTCAGGTGGTGATCTTCTCCTTTGAAGCACCCAAAAAAAAAAGACATGGGACATGGTCTGGTGGACTTACATAAGCCTTTTGACTTTCTTTTTAAAAAGAAAAATTGGAACCCCTCAAGTTGATGATGGTTAGGTAGCCTCCGACCAATTTATTCGTAGAAAAGTTAAACCAAGTTATAAAAAAGGGCGGTCGGTGGATCGAACGAATAAAAACAGATACGATTATTTCTCTCCATCCAAGTAATCTAGCAGATTGTCAGGACTAAGATATTCGATGACTTAATGCACTTTCGTCTCCATGAGCTCCCAAGAGATCTTAGGGCAAAAGTGATTCCAAATCCAAGCCTAGATTGATTGTACCCATGCTCACACATTCATTGCACATTTTTAATAGTAGGTACCTTTGGATTGTGTGTATTAGATGTAGTGTGTTAGTATTCTATTAGTCCCACCTCGGTTGTGGTAACATAATGGTGTGTGTACTCTCTCTATATAAAGAGAGGTAGTCTTATGTAATGCAATGTGTGATCAATGAGATAATACAAGGAGATTTTCTCCCCAATCCTATTCTCTCTCCCCCCTCTCTTCGTAACATGGTATCAAAACCAACCCTCTTGGCCTAGGGTTCAACGCTCTCCTCTCCGGCCTCGGCCTCCTCGGTCGTCGTCGACGACATCGAGGAGGCCGGGAAAAATAAAAATTGTTTTTTTTTTCCCGTCTCTGGTTAACGTATGAGAATCGAATCCACATGTACCGTACTCCGTATCGTCAGGTAGGCCTGCCGGACCGCATGGAGACCTGGATAGGGAGGGGCCGACTGGTCCCGGACCCGCCGCAGCTGCTGCAGGCCATCCGGCTGGAGCTGGCGCAGGCGCGGCAGCCGACGTCCCCGTCGGACCACCGGGTGCAGAGGCAGCTCACCCGGCCCGAGCCATTGCAGGACGGGCAGCGCGGCCGCCAATTATTACCCCCGGCCATGGTCGATCGCTGCTCCACCGTCGCCTTAACCAGGATCGCCCCCCACCGGATCTCGACGTCACTGGTCCGCCGCAAGAAGGCCAGGCCGTCGTCGGAGATCCGCCGGAGGGTGCCGATCGACGAGTTCTCGGACTTAGCCGCGATCGCCCGTGTGCTATCCGTACCCGGTGGTGGGCGAGGACGGGTACCTGGTCGACGTGCGGAGGCGCACGGCCGCCGGGCCGCGGGCGACGGCGGCGGTGTGCGAGGTGTGCCTGGCGGCGAGGGACGAGGGGCGGACGCCGCCGTTCCATTGGTGCGTGCACGACGCGGTCACGGAGGTGTTCCGACACGGTCACGGAAGGGTCCCGGACTTCTCTCTCTCTTTCCTTATCTGCTGGATCCGGTGCTTTAGTGCTGGAGTTCTGATGGGATCCAATGCTTTAGTGCTGGTATGATCGCACCCGCTGATGGGATCCGGTGCTTTAGTGCTGGAGTTCTGATGGGATCCAATGCTTTAGTGCTGGTATGATCGCACCCGTTGATGGGATCCGGTGCTTTAGTACTGGAGTTCTGATGGGATCCGATGCTTTAGTGCTGGTAGGATCGCACCCGTTCATGGGATTCAGTGCTTTAGTGCTGGCGCTCTCTCTCTATATAAATGATCACAGCCATCCGATTTGCATCGAATGAATGTGATTTACGATTTGCTGCCTTCTCCCCAATCCTTTTCTCTCTCCCCCTCTCTTCGTAACATGGTATCAGAGCCAACCCTCTTGGCCTAGGGTTCGACGCTCTCCTCTCCGGCCTCGGCCTCCTCGGTCGTCGTCGACGACATCGAGGTGCCGACTTTTAGATCCTGTCTAGTTCCGGTCACACTTATTTTGTGCCGGCTTTTGGATCTTTTCTCGTTCCGGTCACACTTGTCTTGTGCCGGCTTTTGATCCTCTCTAGTTCCGGTCACACTTGTTTTGTGCCGGCTTTTGGATCCTTTCTCGTTCCGGTCACACTTGTTTTGTGCCGGCTTTTGGATCCTTTCTCGTTCCGGTCACACTTGTCTTGTGCCGGCTTTTGATCCTCTCTAGTTCCAGTCACACTTGTTTTGTGACGGCTTTCGGATCCTCTTCCTTTCCTTGGTCTTGTGACCCTATCAGAGCTACGACTCTTTATCTTCTCCTTTTTTCTTTGTCTGTGATGATTGAGATCTTCTAAGAGGTGTCAAGTACTTGCTTCGGCCGGGTGCTTGCCTCTTATGCGGTCTCACGCATTCACATCTTTTCTTAGCCGCTCTCTCTCCTTTCGGCCTCCGTTATTGTCGGCTTCCATCACCGTCGGCTTCCTTCGCTCCGATCCTTAGTGATCATTGCCAATTCCCCCGGTTGACCTGCTTACAGGTTGGCCGGGTTTCCCCGGTTGTCTTGCTTGCAGGTCAATCGGGTTTCCAGGACTACTTGCTTGCAGGTCATCCTGGTACTATCTTTACTTTTCAGCATAAAAAAAGGGTTATTTGATGTATTTTTTTTTTCTCTTTCTTTCTCCTTCCTTTTATTAAGCAAACTGATGTCGGTTTATACCTTACATCAGTTTGACGGGGGGTATTAGATGTAGTGTGTTAGTATTCTATTAGTCCCACCTCGGTTGTGGTAACATAATGGTGTGCGTACTCTCTCTATATAAAGAGAGGTAGTCTTATGTAATGCAATATGTGATCAATGAGATAATACAAGGAGATTTTCTCCCCAATCCTATTCTCTCTCCCCCCTCTCTTCGTAACAGTGTGTATATATGACGTGAGTTTCTTTGTGTATGCATTGTTGTAATGCATATGCAATGCACCTATTTGGTTGTTACTGTCATTTGTACATGGGTTTCTGTCTGCATTTGTTTCTCTTTTTACATACTCTTTCATTTGTACAAATAAAATATGTAATGGCGCTTGTAAAGAAAGTAGTGGGGCACCGACGAAGGTGGTGACGGTAGTGGTGCATATGGTGGCGGACCAATGGTGGTGGTGGTGGTGCATAGTGTCGACGATGGTGGCAGTGACGACGGTGGTGTTGGTGCATAGTGTCGATAATGGTGGCTGTGGCGGTGCATGTAGTTGGTGACGAAGGTGGTGGTGCATGGTGATGATGGTTGTAGGCTAGCGGTGCATGAAGACGTTGGTGGTGGTGCATGACGGCGGTGGCGTGCATGATGGTGGTGGTGGTACATGGCAATGCATGGTGGATGCGGCGGCGGTGGTGATAGTGCATAGTAGCTGCGGTGGTGGCGGCAGTGGTGATGATGCATGTTGGTGGTGGTGGCGGTGCATAGCAGTGGCAGCGGTGGTGGTACATCATGATCGAAGGTAGGGTTTGAGGTTCTTAGAGGAGGGGGGTACCGGTATGCAAATATGCCATGGTGAATCAGATACTAAAGGTTGATGATGAATTCTCAAAAGCCATATTTCTGAAATCCTTTGAAATATACACCTAAAAAGCATATATCCAAACATAAACTTTAAGGGGAAATGTGTGAGCGGTCCCTGACAAAAAAATCCTTTAATCTAAAGAAATTTAAAATATTATGTATGAAAATGCCCTCTATAATATTTCAGTTATTTTTTTGCATGCCACCGAACCAGCGAACGTCCAAATGACCGAATCGAACCAGCTCGTCACCACCAGAGCTACTTGCTACTGTCAAACCAGAGCTGCTCGCTACTGATGAACCAAACTGAACCCTAACCCTAAACCCAAGATCTATGGGTCATAGGATGAACCATAGATCTATGATTTCTAACCCTAACCGAACCTAATCCCTCCGGCTTCGCTCCTTCTCGTCTCCGCAGCCCGCCGCCGACGGTGACCAGCTACAACTCTAGGTCATCATGCATGTTGCCACTCGCCGCCACTTTTTAGATTTATGAAAAAACTCAAAACCATATCGTTCGATAAAATATTGGGATGTCCTACGTGGAAGAGTTATGTTTGTCAAGGAGTGATCACCAATTAACCCACCTTTTAATTGTACATGAGCAAATAGAAACCCCACCCCAAGTCGTACAGTACCCAAACATACACTAATTGTTGCTAAAACAATTTGGACATTTCATAGAATGGATACATTGGATGGGAATACTTCAGTGCAGCCTTCCTATTAGGAAGGCCACTGGCTCCGGTGTGAAGGCTGAAACGCCTAACAAAAATTCCCTCCAACCGCTTGCGTTTGGCGTCCCTAATAGAGCCTCCCTACAGAAGTTTTTTGCCCACATTGGATGTTCCCATAATGCACCCATCAAGCTAGAAAGTCAGATCTGCACCTATCATCATCAATCAGAACTCCCTCTTCTGGATCTGGGCCACTGTCCACCCAGTGATTTGGCAGGGCCCATTTATGTAGAGACACATCACACTCCAACCCAGTAAAATTTTGGCCTTCAGTGTAACACAGAGGTCTCCAAATGCCAATGTGACAATGTCTCAGCATAGAGAGAGAAAGGTACTGCACTTATTCCCAAAACACCCCCCCTCCACTTGCTGCTTTGAAGGAACTGTCATGTCTCTCATTAATGGAGGCTGCTCATCATCCATTTCTCTCTCATCCTTTTCCTTTTCAAAGGCCTCTTTCCCTCTCTCTCCCATGCACCCTGCAATAATGGAAAGCTCACCACAAAGGAAATCTAAGGTAACATTGGCCCAGAACCCAAATCCAAGCACATGAGAGATACTCAGTGATAAGAAAAGAAACAAAGATCATTTCTAGAGAGAGATTGTAAAGAGAGAGTGTGGAATTCATAGGGAGAAAAAGGATTGATTTATATTTATAATTTATAGTTTGCAAATAAAGTAGTACAACAGGAGCCCAGCTTCTCTCTCTCATTTCCACAAGGGGATACAACAGTAGTAAATTTTTTTTAACAAAGATCATTCTAGAGATAGATTGGAGAGGTACAACAGGTATCAGAAAAAATTAAAATAAAGATCATTCTATAGACAGATTAAAGAGATTAGAGAGAGTGGAATTTATAGAGAGAGAAAGGGGATTGATTTATACTTGTAATTTACCGTTTGCAAACAAAGTAGTTTATCCATGCACCCAATCCAATCCTTAAGCATAGAATACAGTAGTACAACAGAAGGCCAGCCCAAATCTCATTCCCATCACCACCACCATCATCCAAATTTTTTTTTAAAAAAAAAAATTCCCCATTTGATCTCCAACCCAGATGTGAAAACCCTTGTAGGAAATAAATGGCTGAATTAAATTTAGAAAAAGGGTAAAAAAACACACCTTTTCACCACCCACCTACGAATTTTTCGTTCCTCGTCAAAATCCAATTGGGGAATTGGGGGCTGGGGTGGGGAGCTGAATGATCTGAGATAAACCCTCATCATGGATCATGGGAGGGAGGAGGAGGGGAGCTGTGGGGATGAAGACTGGGTGATGAACGGGTGCTGGAGGAGCTGGAGGGCGGTAAGGCGGCGGGCGGGGTCCTTCTGGAGGCAGAAGGCGATGAAGGATCGGAACTCGCGGGAGGCGGAGGGCGGCGCCTCCGGGGGGTTGGAGTAGCAGATGGCGCACATGAGGGAGGCCCAGTCGCCCTGGCGGCCGAGGTTCTCGCCGAAGGGGAAGCGGCCGAGGTAGAACTCGAGGATGCTGAGGCCAAAGCTCCAGATGTCGCCAGCGTAGCCGTCGTAGGCGCCGTGGTTGAGGTCGGTGTTGATGCGCTCAGGGCTCATGTAGGCGATGGTGCCGACGGAGGAGTTGCAGGGGTCCATCGTCTGGGCGAGGATGCGGCTGACGCCAAAGTCGGCGATCTTGACCTGGCGGGCGGCGTTGATGAGTAGGTTGGAGGGCTTGATGTCGCGGTGCACGATCTTGCCGCGGTGTAGGTAGGCGAGGCCGGCGAGGACCTGGCGGGCAACGTCGGCGAGGAACGGCTCGGAGGCGATACGGCGGCCGTCGAGGGAGCCGCCGTCCATGTACTCGAGCAGGATCTGGATCTCGCCGCCGTGGTCGTACATGCCGTGGCAGCGCACCACGAAGGGGTTGTCGGCGGTGCGGAGGATCTCGATCTCGCGGAGTATCTGGCGGCGGACCGCGGCCTCGTGGTTGCCGTAGATGACCTTGAGGGCGTACATCCGGCCGGTGGGGCGGTGGCGGACCATCCAGACGGTGCCGCCGCTGCCGCTGCCGATGCGGCGGACGCGATCGAGATCGGAGAGGCTGGGGATGATCTGGGGCTGGGCGGCAGTGGGAGGGGTGCCGGAGGCGGCAGTGGGAGGAGTGGAGGACGCGGAAGAGGAGGAGGAGGGGGCGGATGAGGGGTTGGAGGGGGGAGGGAGGGGGAGGGGGACCGCAAAGGAGGCGTCGCGCTGCGGGAGGGGGAGCGTCAGGTCAGGCCGCCGGCGGGGCCGGGCCGCTTGGGCGCCGGGTTGACCTGGCCGCATCGGAGCAGGGCCGGGCCTCATCGCGTGAAAGTGGAGGAAGCCATGGGTTGAATTATTATAGAGAAAGGTTGGGAGTTTAGAGGGGATTTGATGGAGATGGTGGAGGGTTATAATTGGAGTTTCTAAATACTGCACAATATTTTTCATGGGGCTTACACATTTAATATCATTAAAATAATCTTATATAGAGGTAATCCATTAAATATATATTTTATTTAAGATAGTCCTGAGATATAAATTTTTATCATATCTTAGTTTTACCCTTCTCTCCTTCCTCTTTCCTCTTCCATTACCATTGTCGATTGTGCATGCTGCCGCCCACCTTCACTTCCTCTTCGACCCTCCACCTCCTTCCTAGCTTCCTCCTCCTCATCCTCTCTTCTATGCCTCCTCCTTCTTCCTCCTCCTCCAAAAGTCTCTCTACATCTTATTCGGCCATAGCCAGTCGAGTGCTCCTACAGAGCATTTAGTCGTTTTAGACTGAGTGATCAACGATAGCGATTGCCACTACAATACATTCGGTCTTCCTGGGATGAATGGGTTGTAGAAGCACACGGCCTAAAATGGGGGAAAGGAGGAGGTAGGACAAGGAGGAAGAAAATGAGGAAGAAGAAAAGGAAGGAGGAGGAAATGGAGAGGAAGGAGCAAGAGAGGGAGGAATAGGGAGGAGGTGGCAGCGGGTTGGATGGGATCGATAGAATCGGATGGGAGGCAGTCTGTATGGGATCGACGACATGCACCAGGAACTGGCGAGCTAGGAAGGAATGGAAGTGAAAGAAGTTGTGGACTGCCTATGGAGTTGGGGGCTGCCTTTAGTCGCGAGCTGCCCCTAGCAAAAAAATGATTTATAGGGTTGCATGTAAGTCGCGACCTGCCTATATGAAATTTTGTGATGTATATAGACGCTATCTTTTTTTGTGTGGGTTAGTGTTCAACCAAGGGGGAATAGAAATCATTAACATATATATGCATCTTTATTATAGGGTGTTATTTGTCCCCTAACTAATCGTTAAGGGCTCCTAGGTTGATACTAGCACACCCGAATCAAAGATTTGAGGGGGCATTGTCACGCCCCAAATTTCTATGGTTTAGTCAAATTATAAAAACCTAGGGTGTGAAGAGTAAAACTTGGTACACCATTTTTCCATACGAGGAATGGACAGAGCTTTTTATTCCAATATATAGTTTTATATTCCTTCTACAAACAAGAAAAATACATATAAGATTTTCATCTTCCAATTTCTTCAAAATCATGCCTCGTCTTTTGGATCCAGATAGGGTTCCTAGATGTGATCCTCGACTCATACAGGGTTCTCCTCTGCTCCAGCATATGATCCTAAAAGGTTAGGGTCTACAACATAGCCATCTATACGGGGTGAGCCTACATTTTCTACTAGCTAAGTAGGTTCATTTATCACATGATATTTAATTTTAATTGACATACTATAGATTCATTGTATTTATGAGTAGTTAATATCAACATTTTAAATGTGAAACTATTGACCAGCCGAAACTCTTTTAGCCTTAGCCGAAACAAAGAATCTCACCCCAAAGTCATTTGGGCCTCAGCTGGGCTAGTTCCACACTGGATACTTTCGCCTACCGCCAGGAAAAGTCCCACAACCTGATACTTTTGGTCAAAGTCAGGCTGTAGCCCCACACATAAGTACTTTCGATCGAAGCCAAGAAAAGTCCCACACCCTCAATCAGCCAAGCTTTCCATATTCTCAGGTAATCATTGCTTATAACTTATAGGAATAAAATAGATCTATTAACATATATTTAATCAGGAATACAGTGATTCAACTCCTCTACCTGGGTTTAAGTGTTAATTCGAGAGGTGATGTGAGTCCCTGTGGTTTGCAAAAAATTCCTAAAAAACATAGTTCTAGGAAGTAAATGCTAAGCATATGTGACTAAGAATTAGCTACTCATTTTCCTTCTGGTTTTATTATAGGATTGTAGGTAGAAGTTTTATGAGTGCATAGCCACCAATGGAACTCGATTCTGAGTTCGTTTGACTAAGTTATGGCTTAAATAATATTTAGAGATCTAAAGGTAATTAATCAAAGAAGGGTGGGAAATAAGGAAAATTTTATGAGTTTCCTAAAGTTTGTTGTGTCAAAGGATAGGTTTAATGAGACGAATTTGTGGCCGAAAATAGAAATTGATTCCAAATTCGTTTGGCGAAGATATGGCCCATAAGACCTCTTAATGCTAACTAGCCAATCTTGGGTTGCCTACTGTAATTATCCTGTTTGCCCATAGAATTTGGATCCTATATTTCATGTTTGATCTAAAAGAACTAACTGAGCCTGTTTTAACTAACTCAGCCAAACTCAAATGGATTAAGGGTTAATGGTTGGACCCATTTAGATCTACTAAATTAATCGGTCGGGATTTTATACAAATTGGCTTGATCTAATTAAAAGGGCTGAGTCCATCTGATTGATTGGGTTTTAATCTAATAAACTAGCGTGGTGTACAATCCACAACTATAGTGTGGTGTATAATCACCATGAAGAACTTATAATCTATGTTATTGGTGAATCATATTAAAAGAAATGAAATTGGCTCTGGGCCTGTTTGGTTCACGGTTTGGAAAGCCTGGAAGTGGGATTCCCATTCCCATGGAATGGCAAACCCAGAATGGGACTCTCATTCCCATATTTGGTTCATGGTTTTGCAAGGGGGGGTTGGGGTCCCCATTCTGATTCATGGTTTGGTTCATGGCTTTGGCTAACCCAGAATGAGATTTTTATAATTTTGCTCTCATTCCTTTATCTATTTAGAGTTGTCCAATCCTTGATTTAGAAAACAAAAAAGGAGCAACACCGAGAACCGAAGTCAACGCCGAGGAATCCATAGCCAAACCCAAGACTAGAGGAGGGATTGCGAAACCCGGCGATTAGGGAATTAAATTGTAACATCCACCCCAAACACACAAGATATTGTCCGATTTGTCTGTGCCTGCACAAGGACTTCTCAGGGAGGTCACCCATACTACTACTACTCTCACCCGAGGAAGTTTAACTACAGAAGTTCTTACAAAATCTGTAGCGGCGTACGGTTTTTAAAACGTGCCTTCTATGTTTAAGAGGAAAAATTATATAAGTAACTCAGGATCTCCTTCTCTCTAGGCGATGTGGAGACAACTCGTGGCCTTGTACATCTCACCTCACCTCATCTTATCCATCTTGGCATCACAGCCTCAAAAGTCTTGGCTCTTGGCTATTGACCTATTGGATCTTAGTCGTCACATAAATACTGGGAGGAACGAAGTCCCATCTCAAAACTTGAAACCAAACACATGATATGAAATAGTAATGGGGGAAATCAAAACCATTGTCGGGAATTGAGCCTCAAAACCGGGAACCAAACACGCTTAGCCCTGATCGCATCCTCCATGGGATAACTGTTATCTCTAAGAGGATCACTCCTCTCAGGACTCTCTCTCTCTCTCTCTCTCTCTCTCTCTCTCTCTCTCTCTCTCTCTCTCTCTCTCTCTCTCTCTCTCTCTCTCTCTCTCTCTCTCTCTCAGTTTTACAATAAACAACAAGGTTTTATCCAAAATGGCCCCCCAACATTGTCGTATTGCTGGAAATAGACCCAGTTGCTTTTTGCATTACTTTTCTAACCATTTTTTTGTTTCAGACTAAAGTACCCTCAAGGCTTATAAAGGGCTTCACTCCCAATTTCAAAGGGATTTGACTCTGCTTCACTAATGATTTGTCTCCCCTTTCGATCGCTGACCTTTAGAAAGAAACACATGGTGCATTCCATTTCAATGGCCACGATTGGGCCATGGGATTAATCCTAGAAGGATGCCAATACCACGACCAACTGCAACCCACCACCGGCCGTTGTCGCCTGCCCGCCGCCTCGACCACCAGCAAGCACCTCCCGCAGACTACGACACCCCGTCGGCCACCACCTCGACCAACCACCGGTTTCCCGCCGTCGCCGCCCCGTCGGCCACCACCCACGATGGCCGATGGGGCAGCGTGGGTAGTGGCCAACAACGATGGCGGTGAGTGGTGGCTGATGGGCATCGCCCACCGTGAAATGCTCTGGCGCACATGGGTCAGCGCATCAGTGAAATACTTCGGATCATTTCAGTGATGTGTCTGTGCACTGGCGCATTTCACTTATACACCGACACATTATGCACGCCGATGCATTTCGCTAATGCATCGGTGCATTATGTTCGCTTGTGCATTTCAATGGCTACGATTGGGCCATGGGATGAACCCAATGGGAATGTCACCCCCACCTGTCATCGCTGTGTCGTGCCGAACTTGCCTCCAAATCTCATTTTCATCTCTCGTTTCTTCCTTCTTGCTTACTATTTTTACATTACATCCATATATTCTTCCATTAAAAACCTTTCACTACGAGCCGCAGTAGAATGCACCAACATCTTTTACTATGTCTCGTAGTTAAAGGCACATTACATCCATATATTCTTCCATTAAAAACCTTTCACTACGAGCCGCAGTAGAATGCACCGACACCTTTCACTATGTCTCTTAGTTAAAGGCGTCATCGCTTGTAGTGAAAGACGCAAAGCTTTTCACTGCAGGCAACAACCCCTTTTACTGCGGGCCGCAGTAGAGTGCGTCGTCGCCTTTCACTACGGGACGCAATAGAATGCACGGGTGCATTTCACTGCGGGCCGCAGTAGAAGGCACCGGCATATCTTCACTTATGCGCCGACGCATCTTTATTGATGCTCCAGTGCATCTTCACTAATGTGCCCGACATCATCGACCACTAACGGGCACCTCTCATTGATGATGTCACCTAGTCGGTCACTACCCGCCGTCGTCGGTTGCGGCCACGGACCACTGGTTGTCCGCCGTCGTTGCCCCGTTGGCTACCATCCGCTGTGGCCAATAGGGCAACGAGGGTGGTGACCAGCGGCGATGGCAGTGGGTGGTGGCCGATGGGGCATCAGTCATGCCGAACTTGCCTCCGACTCTCATTTCTTCCATTTTTTTTACTGTTTTTTCATTGCATCCATCCAATCTTCAATTAAAAACTACCGGAGGTACTGACTTTATATTATCCTTATCTCTAAATGATCTCGTAGAGGATCGCAATGCCTCCAGAATCACTAAATTGATGAAAAATAAAGAAGGTACATTGTGCCGAACTTGCCTCTGGCTCTCGATCATTTCTATCTCTCATTTCTTACCGCCTCCATTCCCTCATCACTTGTTTGACGAGAATGACTCACTAAATACTTTACACTATATAAGGACGTCGGGGACGAAAAATGATGTCATCCCAACGATCTTCGGCGACGAGAGGCGGATGAAGCGAGAAAAAATTCAAATGTAGAAGATGAACAGACTTTTTATTTATTTTGCTTGGACTTTAAGGGTAAAATGGTCACAAAAATAAAATAGCAGTTCGGAAGTGGCATTTGGCACGTGTTGAGGGCTATAAAAGTAATGAAAAAAGCAACCGGATCTATTCCCAATAATACGACAGAGTTGGAGGCTATTCTGGAAAAAACCTCTCTAGTAATAAGTGTGAGTTAGGGGCCATTCTTGAAAAACCTCATAAACAACCATCTATTAAGTCGCCATTAATTCACATAGCCCTCCAAGAAACCTTCTCCATTAATTGTTATTTAGGAGCTGCTTCGGTTCACAGTTCACCAAAAACCCACTTGGAGCAGTGGACCACCGGACTAGGGGTGTCAACGGGTCGGGTCGGGTCGGGTTCCTGTCGTGTCTAGTTTCGGGTCGTGTCCAAAACCCCTAGACCCAGACCCGACCCGTTTAACTAATCATGTCTAGATCCTAAACCCGTACCCGACCCGCTAATAAACGGGTAGACCCGATAAGACCCGGTAAGACCCGTTTATCACACGGGTCTATTCAGTTGACCCGATCCGACCTAATCCGACTCGACCCGACCTGACCCGATAGACCCGCTGGTACTATATATTATAATATCGGATTGCAGATAGACTCGACCCGACCCGACCCGAAACACGACCGTTGAATTTTAAACGGGTCTTCCGGGTCTACCGTGTCCAGACCCTAAATCCGGACCCGACCCGTTATGACCCGAACCCGTTTAACCCAGACCCAGACCCGCTAACTTCATGTCAGGTCTGCCGTGTCGGGTACAAAATTGCCAGCCCTACACCGGACGGCAGGGGGTGCTTTCAGCGGCCGGGAGAGCAACACCTGATCAGCTTCAGCCTTCAAGTGGCGATCACACGGGTCTCCCCCACCCCACCCCCCACCCAGTACCCACTTACTCCTGCAGGATGCCCCCCCCCCCCCCCCCCCCCCCCCCCGGCCGTGACCCGACGGCGCCCGGTGGCGCTCCGCCCGATCAGTACGGACATCCGGACGATCCAAAATGATGATCATCACCTGACAGCAAAAGTGGATATCTTCACCACCCCTGCTTTGACGAGAAAGAGAAAGAAGTGAGGGATGGGAGAGGTTTGGCTGATGGGACGTGCTGGTGGAAAGCAAAAGCACGATAGAAATCATAGAATCCCCCCCCCCCCCCCCCCCAAACTATGGTTATTGCTCAAAAAAAAAAAAAAAACTTATGGATGCCTGGTTGTTTGCACTCACAAAATATCTAGAACCCCCAATTTAATAATAATAAATTAAGTATCTTGTTTTTTTTATGGACCGGTCAGGTGGTTAGAGAACAAGGCGCTAGAGTAAGAGCACAAAGAGGTCCGAAGATTGAAACAACGGACACTGTAAATAAGGAACAACGGTCCTAAGGGAAAATTCGATCCACGGTGTCAATTTCGGAAGTCAAACATGTTGGGTTAGCCGCCTCTGCGGCATGAGTATGCATGGTTCGGTATAAACCCTTAGGGTCTTTTGGGTTAAAACCTAATGGGCCTTTAACTAAAGTTGTATCCGTTAATGATAAGGTTAAGTGACATATCCTAACTCTTAGATCAATCTTACAAATAGCTAGATTGACTCCAATCATTAGGGTTTTGGAATGATGTTCTGGTTTAGTTATAAAAGGGATGCCTCCCATCCATTAGGAAATATTGACGGCCAAGAACTAAACAAGAAACACCCTCCTCTCATCTCCCCTTCTTCATTGTCTCGGATTCGCACCGTCGTGGAGGATTGTTGCGACAACCTAGCCAATCAAAAGGGATCATGTCATCTTCGCTGGCAGATATAAAGTTTCTTCTGCTTCCATTATTCGATGATCCGATTGGTGTGTTATTCGTATTGGATCTTCATGGTTTTGCATGGATCTACGTAGGAGATCTAACACTGGTATCAGAGCCATTGTGTTTCTTTGTGAGATCGTACCCTTGCTCGTGCCCGTGGCTGCAGTGTCACCGGTAAGCTGGTGTGACAAGTTCACATGTGTTGTGCACGCATACAGTGCCCATGGCGCTTGCACCGGTTGGCAACTGCATCCGATGTGGTTGTCGAGCTCGGATCGTGACCGCACGTGGGTCATGCACCGTGGTGCCCACTTGAGCAGTGTCATGGGCATGCAGTGCTGCAGTGTTGGAGCCGGTTTGTTAACGCAAAATTCGCAAACACACTTGTTGTCATAACTTATATGCTCAAAACATTCTCAATCGTAGATTAAGTCTTAGTGTTATGGTTAGTGTCAAAGTGATAGCATACACGATCTCATTCAGCTCGACATGCATCAGTCGAAGAGTTGAAGATCACCGCATACAACAACCCAAGGTATATTGGTTTAACTCACATCTGGGGCTGTAGGACTCTACTAAGTAGAGGCTTAGATTAATTCGTTTTTGTGTATTGCTATAGTGTATCATTAATTTTCTGATTCACGTATTCACGCATCGTTGATTTTTCGATTCACGTGAATTTTCGAAATTGGGTTTCAAAATGTTTTCAAGTCTGTGAGTTTTTATTTCTTGATATTGAACGACTTGACTTCTTGATTTTGGACTTCTACGCTTTTCGAAATGATTCCTTTAGCTTTCTCGAGTTTGCAATGTTTCACATTTTTCCACGAATTCAGACTTGACATTAATTGATTTTTGAAATATTCGGATTTACCGTATGCATCATTGCACGAGCCTCGAGTCTCAATGAGCCCCCCAATGCATGTACAATTGTGTATACAGGTTGTACTTGGAAGTTCACTAAGTTTCACACTTAGAGTTATTCTAGTGTTGAAGAGACTCCACGTACACGTTCAAACAACTGTTCGGACCATGTGACTAGGGTGTTCAAACAACTGTTCGAACCCTTATCCTAGCCGTACGAACAATTGTTCGGGCTGGTGACCCAGGGCCAAGCCATTCACTAGTGGTTCAGACCGTTAGGTGTCATCTGGCACATGCTGTCTGAATAGTTGTTCGGACCCCTAAGACTGGCCTAAGACTTTCGTGTGTCTGACGTTCAACTATTCAGATCGCAATGTCTAGCCGTTCGAACAACTGTTTGGATCGCAAGTTTCCAGAATGACCATGTTTTTGGTTT
>CANTAL010000547.1:82500-85602 GCA_947650365.1 Chamaelirium japonicum | reverse complement strand
ACACTAGATCGCGTGTTGCGCGTGTACACACTAGGATATAGATCTGGAGTATTATGGAGACACATGTGGTCAATCCCTAACCTTAGTGGAGTTTGCTACGCAGGTGACATGCACCAGTTCGTGTTGCGAATTGACTAGTTGACTTTACTAGGGCACCATAGGTTTTCACCGAGGGCACCCCAGTGATAGTGAAAGCACTGGTCATAATTCACTCGGGCGTGTCATGCGAGTTTCCGATGCGAGGGGCAACCAACTAGAGGTATGAGGGTACCTTGGGAAACCAAGGGCACCACCACAGACTAGGGTGGCCGCCCCCCACATGAGGACAAA
Organism: Chamaelirium japonicum; assembly: GCA_947650365.1. Classification (NCBI taxonomy): domain Eukaryota; kingdom Viridiplantae; phylum Streptophyta; class Magnoliopsida; order Liliales; family Melanthiaceae; genus Chamaelirium; species Chamaelirium japonicum. The sequence continues at coordinate 85,272 of CANTAL010000547.1, read as the reverse complement.
GGCATGGCCGCCCCCCTTGTTTCTAGGGTTTGCACTTGCAAACTTCAAGAAGAAGGGGGGCCGGGTATAGGGTGTTTGACCAAAGGGGGGGCTTGGCCCCTATATGAGAACAATGAGGGAGGGGTAGGCCTCTCTTGATAAGATCCTTGGTCGAACACCCCCCCTCTACCTCTCTCTCGTCTTTTCCTCCGCATGTGCAACATCGGACTTCATCCTCGCGTTGTGAATTGAAGCCGGAGAAAAGTCATTCATCGAAAACACTCAGATATCCGAGAGTGACATTCTGTGCAACGGGTGAGATTGGGGGAACATCGAAGGCTTCATCCTCTTGCATATCCTTGTTATTCTTCGCAGAATTTCTTTCGTCTCCGTCGACAAAGAAGATAATCCTTCGTAGTTAAAAGATCCATACGAAGGTATGCATCGTTCTAACTCGTAATTTAGCGTAGTCTCGAATTGCATGCATACTAGACATTCGATTCGCTAGATTGACCATAGGGCGTCCGTCTCACATGCACATACGTGCACGCACATTAGTTTCGTAAAAGTTTTATCGTGTAACGTGTACCATGCAAGGTCTTTTGATTGGCAAATCGCTTCCATTACGGGCCTCTACCATAGGATTTTTCCAACAGCTGTAACATCCGCCCCAAACACACAAGATTTTGTCCGCTTTGCCCGTGCCCGCATGAGAACTTTCCAGGGAGGTCACCCATCCTAGTACTACTCTCGTCCGAGCATGCTTAACTATTGAGATCTTATGAAATCGGTAGTGGTGCACAGTTTTAAAACGCGTCATCTATGTTTGGGAGGGAAAATTATATAAGTAGCTCAGAATCTCCTTCTCTCCAGGCGATGTGGGACTAACTCGGTGGCCTTGGACACCTCACCTCACCTCATCTATCTTGTCAACACAGCCTCAGGAGTCTTGGCTCATGGCCTATTGGATCTTGGTCGTCACAATCTACCTCCCTTAAGGGCTACACGTCCACGTGTAGGGTTAGACCCCCCATTGTGAAGAGAACTGGCTCTGATACCATTTTTGTAACATCCTCCCTAAACACACAAGATTTTATCTGCTTTGCCCATGCCCGCACGAAAATTTCCCAGGAGGTCACCCATACTAGTATTACTCTCGCCCGAGCACGGTTAACTACGGAGTTCTTACGAAATCTGTAGTGGCGCATGGTTTTAAAACACGTCTTCTATGTTTGGGAGAGAAAATTGTATAAATAGCTCGTGATCTCTTTCTCTTCAGGCGATGTGGGACTAACTCGGTGGCCTTGGACATCTCACCTCATCCATCTTGACATCACAGCTTCAGGAGTCTTGGCTCTTGGCCTATTGGATTTTGGTCGTCACAGGTGCATCCCCCTTGTGGCCCATGGCCACCGCTTGGCAGGTTAGACGACAAGACTCATTAAGAGCCTATGTGGGCTGACACAGAAGGCGTAGAAAGTGCAGGAATGAACGATGACGTGTCTGTCTTCTGTGGACTGCAAAAAGGTTATAGAGGTATGACTCAAGGCTCCAAAGTACAGGTTCGAAACTCTGAAGCCGATCCCTTTTCCCTAATTCTCTACTTCCCCGTTCGAAACTTAACTGGATTGAGCATCGGAGGGTCTGTGCTCCTCAAGGAGCCAGCCATTCTCGGATTCCTTTGCCTTGCAGGTCGAGCGATATCCTCAGTAACATTTCCCCCCTACAACTCCAATCTAGACGCACGACCCGAAAGCCTAAGCTTGTCTTGTGTGGCCCAGCTGGTTGAGCTAGCGCAACCTCAAATGAAGTGACTTTATATATATATGTACAAAGACAAATGGTTTTTCAAGCCCGAGTTCATATTTTTTATATGGTTTTTTTTTTACAAATCAACCCTTGAAATTAGGGCTAATTACGTAAAACCCTCTCAAATTAGACTATTTGCATATCGACTCCTGCAAACATATTAAGTTGTGCAGATATATCTCTCTAGTTAACTGACATCCATATTAGAGAATATAGCCATAAAATTCTATAATTGTATGTTTGCTTCAAATATGAATTTTTTTTGGACAAAAATACCCTTAAGGAATTAAAATGATGAAATTAGTGGACGGATAGTAAGGTCGGTGGATGGTTGTGGGGGTGATAAACGGTGGGCGGTAGTTGTGGCAGAGAGAGAAAGAGAATGGACTGTTAAGTTATTTATGGGTAAATTAGTCATTTATCCCTGTGGTTAATTCTGAACCATGAATAATTAACGGGAAGGTTACAGAAGGGTTAACATACACAACTTAACATGTTTGCAAGGGTTGATATGCAAATAGTCTATTTGGAGAGATTTATACATAATTAGCCTTAAGTTCAGGGATCGATTTATAAAAAAGCCCTTTTATATGCTGTGGGACTCCTGCACAGAGACCCTCACAAAATACGCATCTTCATATTGGATGCTTGTGAATAAAATATATTATCACCTCCAATATATTATAAAATCTATTCCCATCAAACTGAAAGGCTGAAAGCAATAGTTTTTCCCAAGTACCAGCTCAGTCAAAAGTTATCTTGTCAAAGAATTAGAATGCTTGAATACTGATTACTTTTTTTTTTTTATTAGGATATTAGATATCCCACACCTCAAAACCTGAATCCTAAGGAGAGTTCACAAAGGATATATTAAGCGGGTGTTAGATACCCTCTTTACCAATGTGGAGCTAACTGGTGGATTTCCTCAACACCCCCCCTTCAAGCGGAGTATGTAGAGCGAGACACAATCGGATGGGGCTGCAC
>CANTAL010000547.1:0-77500 GCA_947650365.1 Chamaelirium japonicum | reverse complement strand
TGGATAGGACCCCTAAATGAGTTGACTTGTGGTTTGAAATTTCGGTCGAGACAAAAAAATTGCGTCGAACTATTTTGGTTTCGGCCGCAGGTTAAATAAAAGGGAGATCGAAACCTAGATTCGTTTCGATTTTAGTGACCTGATACGTATCTGATATTGCAAAAGAGTATCCAAAATAAAAAATATTTTGGTACGACCCGAATACGCACCGATACTAGGGGATACAACCAGGATATGTTTTGGATACAATTTGGATACATACAAGTTATATAATATAATTAGAAGTGTTAATGTATGATTATATATTATAATCTATATATGTTATATGTTATAAGATAACTTATAACTTAACTTATATAATATAAGTTATAACTTAATATATATATATATATATATATATATATATATATATATATATATATATATATATATATATATATATATATATATATATATATATATATATATATATATAGGGGCATGCTATAATGCGGTATGCGGTAAGTGCGGCACCGCACTACAACCGTCTGATGTATCACTGCGTGCATGCGATGCACACAGCAAGAGAGAGAGAGAGAGAGAGAGAGAGAGAGAGAGAGAGAGAGAGAGAGAGAGAGAGAGAGAAATGCTAAAATGCGACGTGCGGTGCGTGCGATGTCGCACCGCAGCCGTCTGATGCACCGCTGCGTGCATCGCACGCACCACAGGGTGCATCAGACGGCTGCGGTGCGGCACCGCATGCACCGCACACCGCACCCTATTATGCCTCTCTTTCTCTCTCTCTCTCTCTCTCTCTCTCTATATATATATATATATATATATATATATATATATATATATATATATATATATATATATATATATATATATATATATATATATATATATATATATATATATATATATATATATTATATATATAGGGGACGGGGAGCCTGGACCTCAAGTGCAGCGGGAACGCTGCACCGGAGCCACCCCCGCGCGCCAGGTGTCCCTTAAAATCGGCCGGCCCGCTTGTAAAACCGGGGAATAAACCGCAGCCGTCCGATCGATTTGATCGGACGGAAGATCCGGCCGCCCCCTTTAAAAACGCGGCATCGAACAACAGCCGTCTGATCAGTGCAGTGCACCCGCCCGCCGCCGTCTGATCCGTGCAGCGCACCCTCGCCCGGTGTATCAGTTGGGTCGGGTGATTCCCATCCGTTCGATCAAAGGAATCGAACGGATAAAATCGAGTTTCGCTGTTACTGTAGCCGCTACAGTAACAACGAAAAACGTTTTTGTCCGTTCGATTCCCTCGATCGAACGGACGGGAATTACCCTGCCCAACTGAAACACTGCACGGGGGTTTGGTGAACGGATCAGACGGCTGGGGTAATCTAATTGGACGACTGTCGTTCGATGCCGCGTTTTTAAAGGGGGCGGCCGGATCTTCCGTCTGATCAAATCGATCGGACGGCTGCGGTTTATTCCTCGGTTTTATAGGCGGGTCGGCCGATTTTAAGGGACACCTGGCGCGCGGGGGTGGCTCCGGTGCAGCGTTCCCGCTGCACCGAGGTCCAGGCTCCCCGTCCCCATATATATATATAATATATATATATATATATATATATATATATATATATATAATATATATATATATATATATTATATATATATATATATATATATATATATATATATATATATATATATATATATATATATATATATATATATATATATATATATATATATATATATATATATATATATATATATAGAGAGAGAGAGAGAGAGAGAGAGAGAGAGAGAGAGAGAGAGAGAGAGAGAGAGAGAGGAATTATAAGTTGCGGTGTGCGGTGCGTGCGGCGCCGGCCCGCAGCCGTCTGATGGACTGCTGCGGTGCGTGCGATGCACGCAGCAGTGCATCAGACGGCTGCAGCGGTGCACCGCACGTCGCAGCCTAACACCCCTCTATATATATATATATATATATATATATCTATATATATATATATATATATATATATATATATATATATATATATATAAATATAATGTGGGAAAATCAGTGTAGTCAAGGCGTCGCCTAGGCCATCGCCTAGGCGATTTGGACCCCCGACCGCCTAGGCCATGGCTAGGCGGGCGGTGGAGTCTAGGCGGGGTCGCCTAGGCTACCGCCTTAGCGCCAAGGCGGGCCACCTAGGCCACAGTCTAGAAGCCTAGTTTTGTATTTTTTTTTTTAAATAGTAAGTTCAAATTAAGTTTTTTTAAATGTCGTTTGGTTTTATAGGTCCATGTTTCTTTATCGATGGCCAACACCATGCATCATTAATGGAAAAAAAATATATTGTGTCCATGTTCTCAGGGTTTGATGAGGAAAAAGTCGAAAGACATATAAGGATTATTCATATAAGAGTGACGATGATGTAGATGGTTAGGTGATCTAGATGAGTAATTTTAATTGTTTTTTTTTTTTTGGATACGTGGTTGTGAAATGTTCGAATAACAATAGATTATCTAATATGGTTATATTTATGCTTATGTTATTTATTTGAATTTATGGCTATGATAGGGTTATGTTGCTCTTGCTGATATGTGATTAATATTTGCAACATATAATCATTGTGGTTGACGCGTGATTTCTATTTGATGCAATAATAATGGTAGTTTACCATACGCTCTGGATCATACCCATTATCAAATAGTATTATTTCGACCATATCTATCTCTAGAAATTAAATTTTATTATGCAAAAAATCATAAATTACTTATGTATATATATGACTTATATTTATTTAATATATTTAATTTTTATCGCCTAGGCCTCGCCTAGGCAGACCAAATTGTTGGAGTTTAATCCGGGTCAGAGGCTCGCAGCGGAAGCGATTTGGCGGTCGAAAGACCGTTCATGGTGCACGTTACACTATTTAAATTTTCATGGAAACTAATCTACATATGTGTGCATGTGTATGCACGAGAATCGAAAACCCCTAACGGCAATCTAGCGCAATGATTAACTAGCATGCATACAAATCATAATGCTCGCTAGATCTACATGTTAGATTACACATACCTTTCGTACGTATCTTTTAACCGCGGAGAATTGTCTTCTTTGTCGATGGAGACGGAAGATCGTTCGCGAAGATGCCGATGGTACAAATGGAGATGTTGCCTTCTTGTTCACTCGATCTCACACGATGCACGGAACGTCGCTCTCGGATCTCTGAGTGCCTTCGAAGAATGACCCTTCTCCTTCTTCAGAACTCCACGCGAGGAAGACGAAGTAGCAAGCGGAAAACGGAGAGAGATTAGGGAGAGAACTAGAGAGATGAGAGAGGAGGGGGTTCGGATTTTCTGGCACATGGGGCCGGCGCCCCATAGGTCCTTTTATAGGGCCGACCAACCCCCTTGGATAAGGATCCAAGGGGATAATGACCCCCTCTCATTATCTCTCCATTATCTCCTTTTTATCTCTCCGCGTATTTATCCGTTTTCCCACTTTTTAGGGCTCGATCTTAACCGTTTTTATCGCCCCATCCCTATCTATATGGCCGGCCCTATAGATGAGGGATTCTTATCCCTACATCATAGGGCCAGCCCTAGCAAGGTGTCCCATCACTAGGGTCGGCCAACAGTGAGGTCCGGCAGAGTGAGGTTTTTACCAAAACGCCCCGATGCCTCATTTTGACCATTTCTAGCGTGCGATACCTAGCGGCCATTACTTAAGTGATATCTACTAGTTACTTACTATTAACTGAGGCCACCGGAGGGTGCCTCTAGCAAAGTCAACTAGTCAACTCGCAACATACCCCGGTGCATCGCACCTATGCAGCGAAGTTCACTTATGGCTAGGGATTACTACATGCGACTCTGCACTAGTCTCGGGCTCAACCCTTAGTACTCGTATGTAGTTACGCATCTACCATGCTCTAGTGCCAAGCACACACGGAGCGTATACTTCTTTCTTCCTTATGCTTATGGTGTTCCGAGGAGACGGTTCAAGAACCGTACATAATGTTGATAAGGTGGAACCATCAGGGACCGGGGTTCATGGCTTCCAACTCAAGCTCGATCGACACACTACCCGAGTATACCATCGATCCTCTGAGCTCGAGTTAACCTGCGTAGCCACCCAGAGTGCGACGCAGGCTGCACTCCAATTCACCCAGACTTACTATGTTCTCCATCATACCCCTGCTCTCCGCTTAGTAGTGGTAAACCCGCTGTCCCTCCACTTGATGCCATGATTCACTTCGAGCGGTGAAGACTACCGTCAGACTCGAATGATCATATGTCTTGGTTCCTTCCAGGTTGACCTATACATTGTACCTCTGATTACCCCATCGAGTAATCGAACCCGGTCAACAGTCAAACTGATGACCACCAGGCCTGGGTTTGGTACAGTGTAAGTCACACCAAGGAACGCACCTCCCTTCAGGGGTGTGGATGGCCTGCAGGAGTGACACGCTAATGCAATGCCAGCCGGGTAACCCAGTACACCGTGGTTTTGGATCACTGCATATGGATCCTCACACATTGGTGCGCCAAAGCACCACGCAACTGGTTAGTCCATCAAACGTGGTTCCTCAGGGTTTAGGACCGTTTTACCCTAAGCAAAAACACGGCTTAGTGTACCAGTGTCTGCTCACTGATCTGTACACCGTGTTAGTTCCGTTCAGCCACAGACACTGTGCTTGGTGATGACCATGGTGAAGACATCCCATGAACTGTCATCGCCAACAGCTTATCATGATGAGGCGACCAACCTGATCATAGCTGCGAACTTATTTAGGTTATACAGGACCAATCCACTTAGTCTTCAACTCAGTGGACTACCATATAACCATGGCTCTCTGTTCCCTAAAGAACACGTAACTATGTTACGCACCTATATGCATCTCATATAATAATAACTATCAATCTTTATTAGACCAAAACATAAAGTTTTACAAGCTTAGAACACATCAATCCTAACAATCTCCCACTTGGTCTAGCGAAGCAAAACGGTTTTGACTCCCATCGCGTCCACATGTCGCTCGAATGCCTTGGTAGGTATTGCCTTTGTGAAAGGATCAGCAACATTATCTGTAGATACAATCTGTGTCACCGCTACTCGTCCTTGCTTTTGAAACTGCCGAATCAAGTGGAACTTGCGCTCGATGTGCTTCCCCTTTTGGTGATGTCTTGGCTCCTTAGCTTGTGCTACCGCCCCACTATTATCGCAGTAAAGCACAATAGGTAACTGGGCCTCTGGTACGCACCCCAAATCCGTAAGGAATTTCTTGAGCCATACCGCCTCTTTGGCTGCCTCGCACGCTGTAACGTACTCAGCCTCTGTGGTAGAGTCTGCGATGCATTTCTGCTTCACACTCTGCCAACTAACCGCTGCTCCTCCTAACATAAACACAAAACCTGATGTCGACTTCCTGGATTCCAAATCTGACATAAAGTCAGAATCTGTGTATCCAATCGGCGTAAGTTCTTGTGCAGTGTAAACCAACTCATAGTCCCTTGTTCTACGAAGGTACTTGAGTATACACTTCACTGCTGTCCAGTGATCTGGACCCGGATTCGACTGAAACCGACCCATTATTCCTACTGCGAAACAGATATCAGGCCTTGTACAATGCATAGCATACATTAGACTACCTAATGCCGAAGCATAAGGTATCTTCTGCATTTCTGCTCTCTCCTCAGGTGTCTTAGGACATTGATCCTTAGACAGTTTTACGCCATGTCTAAATGGCACAAAACCCTTCTTGGAGTTTTGCATGTCAAATCTAGCCATAACCTTATCTATATACGCAGCCTGTGATAGCGAGAGAATCCTGTTCTGGCGATCACGTGTTACCTTGATCCCCAAAACATAACTCGCTTCATCTAGGTCTTTCATATCGAACTGTGTTGACAACCAGACCTTTACCGTTGATAATGTTCCTACATCATTTCCAATGAGTAGAATATCGTCTACGTAAAGTATCAAATATACTACTGTGGTCTTATCAGTCCTCTTGTATACACATGGTTCATCCTCGTTTTGAGTAAATCCATACGACTGGGTTGCCTGATCAAAACGGATGTTCCAACTTCTAGATGCTTGCTTTAGTCCATAAATGGACTTCTGCAACTTGCAAACTAGATGTTCCTGACCCTCTGACTCAAAGCCTGGTGGCTGAATCATATAAATGTCTTCTTCCAAATTTCCATTGAGGAATGCTGTCTTGACATCCATTTGCTAGATCTCCCAGTTATAATGGGCTGCAATGGATAGAAGTATCCGAATAGACTTTATCATAGCTACCGGCGAGAAGGTTTCGTCAAAGTCGATCCCTTCTCTCTGGGTATAACCCTTGGTAACTAATCTAGCTTTATAAGTCTCTATTGTACCATCAGATCCTCTCTTCTTCTTATACACCCACTTACACCCAATAGGTTTAATATTGGATGATGGTGTAACAAGAGTCCAGACTGCATTATGGGACATTGATTCAATTTCTGCCTCCATAGCCTTTTGCCAGTCAGAGCTGTCAGAAACTCCCACTGCCTCATCGTAGCTCAGTGGGTCATCCTCCTGACCCTCTGGATCAACCAATAAGGTTTCTCCATAGTATCTGTCAGGAGCTCTGATGTTTCTCCCACTGCGACGAGGTGGTGGTGGTGTTACAGGATTAATAGGTTCTACAGTATCTAGTATATTATTATCTGTAATGTCAGCTCCCACTATGCTTTCGGATGCGCTCTCTGATCTAGTACCCATTAGCTCATCCAGAACTACCTTACTAGCAGGCTTGTGGTCCATAACATAATCATGTTCTAGGAAAATGGCATTCGTTGAAACGATTACCTTCTTTTCCTCAGGATCATAAAATAGTCCACCTTTAGTCTCTTTGGGATACCCTACAAACAGACATGCTTTGGACTTTGGCTCCATCTTTTCCCTCTTGTCTATCCGCACATGTGCAGGACATCCTCATATTCTGAAATGCTGTAGTGTTGGCTTTTGCCTTGACCACAGTTCTCTAGGGGTCTGAGGCACTGATTTAGACGGAACGTGGTTCAGAACATATGCTGCTGTCTGAAGGGCATATCCCCAAAAGGTCATTGGTAAACAGGCATACTCATCATGCTTCGAACCATGTCCAACAAGGTTCGATTCCTTCTCTTAGAGACTCCATTCTGTTGTGGGGTGCGTGGAGCAGTTAACTGGGATGTTATCCCATGCTCCACCAAATACCTAAGGAACTTGTCAGATAGGTATTCACCTCCTCGATCAGATCGAAGGGTTTTTATACATTTACCTGTCTGCTTTTCTACTTCAGCCCTGAATTCTTTGAACATGTCAAAGGATTCCGACTTCCGATGCATAAGGTAAATGCAACCATATCTTGAGTAATCATCTGTAAAAGTGATGAAGTACTCATGGCCTCCTATCGCCTTGACGCTCATGGGTCCACATACATCTGAATGGATTAACTCCAATACCTTAGTAGCTCTCACTCCTTGGCCTTTGAAGACCCTCTTGGTCATCTTGCCTTCCAGGCAGGATTCACAGGTGGGAAGGATCTCCGTAGGATCTGTTTCCAGAAGCCCGGCCGTTACCAACCTATGGATCCTATCTAAGGCAATATGCCCAAGCCGTAAGTGCCACAATTGGGTTAAATTCTCCGAAGGTTTCTTACGATTAGATGAATTAACATTAAATGCTGAAGTTATTATGTTATATTTCTCAAATTTAGGACTGACAATATAGAGATGATTCTGAACCATTCCTCTTATTATAAAAGTTCCATTCAGTTTAAAAGACACACCAGAAGTATCAAAATAAACTGAATAACCTTCATTAACTAAAGAAGAAACAGAAATTAAGTTACGTCTCAAGGACGGTACATAAAAGACATCTCTAAGAGTCAAAGTCTTATTATTCGAAAAACTAAGAGTAACATCTCCTATAGCTTCAGCAGCAGCCACGGCCTCAGTTCCCATGCTCAAGGTCACCTCTCCATCAAGCAACCTTCTGCTTTCCCGAAACCCCTGAAGAGAGTTACAGGCATGGTTAGTGGATCCTGAATCCACAATCCAACTAGCAAAAGAACTATTGCTTGAAAGAAATGATTCAACAACTAAGAGTTGTAGATTACCTTCTCCAGCATTCTGAGGCTTCTTGCAGTCCTTCTTCCAATGACCCTTCTGGCCACACCGGAAACACTTCGTGCCCGGTTTCTTTGATTCTCCAGACCCAGAGGACCCAGCAGAGTCCTACACAGGCGCTGACTTAGGTTTCTTCTTATGTCTCTTGCCCTGAGGTTTACCAGACTTCTTGAAGGATCTGCGTTGCACGTGAAGTGCTTCGCCCTTCTGCTTGAAGCCATCCTCAGCTGCCTGGAGAGCTCCCAGAAGCTCTGCATTTGTCATAGCCAACTTGTTTAAGTTAAAGTTGGTGACAAAGCCTTCAAAGGCTCCAGACAGTGACGAGAGGAAGATGTATGTCATCACCTCGCCTTCTAGCACAATGTCCATGGTCACTAGTTTGTTCTGGAACCCAAACATTTTCATCATGTGTTCCCGAACCAGCGTCCCCTTGGACATCTTAGTGCCGACGAGTTTCTTGATGGTAAGGTATCGCGTAACGCGATTGTGACCTTCAAACATCTCCTTCAGATACAACATCATATCAGAAGCGTCGGGCATCTCCTCGACTTGCTTCTGCAGAGTTGTTTGCAAGGATGCTATAATATAGCATTTACATATCTCATTAGATTCCTTCCAGTCAGTAAAAGCCTTTAACTGTGCCTCTGTGGCATTGGGTCCTGGCAAATCCGGCTCAGGGTCATTCAGGGCTGACATGTGTTTACCTATCCTTAAGACTAGGTACAGGTTGCGCTTCCAGTCCTCATAGTTGGGACCGATAAGTTTGTGGTCATTTAGGATAGCGGACAGGGGGTCTAACTTGGTCAATTGAAAATAAAATTGAATAAATGAGATGCATGAAAAACTTATTTTTATGGATTTTTAAAATAAGCTAATTATATCCATATGACAACGCTACCCTCAAGCGAAGCCATCTCTATGGATTAATTAACCATGTATGTAAGATCTCGGAGTAGGCTACACCTGTCCGAGGGGGCAGTGTGCAGGTCTTCCGCTTACACGGGTCTTTCCCTTTGACCCTATCCAAATCTGCCAACTACGGGCTTTGATGGACCATGGTTATCTTTTGGCCAGTACCACGTGATCACCGTTGTCTTCGCAACGAATACCTCACGCGTACTTAGGATGCTTACCCACGAGCTTAGGCAATTACGGCACGGGAATTCTAACGGCCCCCACGAGGGTGAGTAAAGCCTGAACACTTGGCACCGTAACCGCCATATCCCGAAGGAGATCACTAAGTAGCTTGGCATAGAAAAACACAGCTCTCACCCGAGGGGGTTGTTGAGTTATGCCCTTCCACCTGAGTACGAAGTGATTAGCCGTGGAGGCCAGAGGATTTCTAAAAAATTCCTCTATTACATCCCTTATAATTCTGAGGGTTATTTTGCGAGTATGAATTTATGCAAATGCAAAGGTAGCGACCTCCTAAATACTAGACCCTGGTCACACCATGCTCCCACTAGCGTTCAAGCCTTTCGCATAGCATTAATCACTCTCGGAATATCATAGTCCCTGCCTTAAGTGGATTTCTCCATTCAAGGGTCACATTACATATTCCAAGAATATCGATGCTTTGCAAAATTGGTTATCACGCTAATGCTCTGGAGCTAATCTTAGAGTCAGACTCACTGGAAAGGACTCCCACTAGTCATGGCGCCTCGCTTATAGATTTGACAATTGATGTTCAATGGATCTCCATCTCATCTTTGATTTCGATGCTGGCCAAATAGGCACACCCGACTAATCGGATGTTGACCTAATGGTGGCATAACCATATGTGATGGGATCCCACTAACATCAAAAGTCAACTAAATAATATGCGTCATTTAGCGGGATCCTATCCTCAAACAGTCGCTTGGACCGGAGGGGAAAGGCATCCCTCTGAAAACTGATAATCATATTATCTCATCGGGGTTCGATATGAAGCATAAAGAACTAATTAAAGAAAGCAACCATTAAAACTGAATTAAGTTCAGGGTCTGACCCCTGAACCTAATTAGCACAGCGCAGGCCTCTAGCTTTCTTCGCAAGGTTCCTCGGTCCGGCTCCTCCGTCGCGCTCGCGAACACTTTGCCGGATCGTCTTCATCCTCCAGGGTTCCGCTTCCTCTCCCGATGGTGGATTTCTTTGGCACATCTTTCTTCTCGATCTGTAACTGAAAAAGTCTAGTACACTTCGAGCAAGTGCTCGCTCGTACACAATTTCGTAGAAAGAAACGAAAACACACCTAGAAAAAGGCCATGGGAAACCGAGGATGGTCAACCCCCATCACTCGCCCAATCTAAGGCTCAATTACATATCCACACACAGAAAGCAAATTCAGACAATTGCTAACTCGGGGTCCGACCCCCGGTAGCAAGCACAAAGCATAGATCTAGATTTTTTATAGCGGCGCCCTGCAAGAATGATTAATAGAACAAGCACAATCTATACATATGCATGATCTAAGCGTAAGAACCCCGATGATCTCACACATTCATCATGCGCACACATGTTGGTTTCATGAAAAAAAACGTGAAACGCACACCACTTATGCGGCTCTGATACCAATTGTTGGAGTTTAATCCGGGTCAGAGGCTCGCAGCGGAAGCGATTTGGCGGTCGAAAGACCGTTCATGGTGCACGTTACACTATTTAAACTTTCATGGAAACTAATCTACATATGTGTGTATGTGTATGCACGAGAATCGAAAACCCCTAACGGCAATCTAGCGTAATGATTAACTAGCATGCATGCAAATCATAATGCTCGCTAGATCTACATGTTAGATTACACATACCTTTCGTACGGATCTTTTAACCGCGGAGAATTGTCTTCTTTGTCGATGGAGACGGAAGATCGTTCGCGAAGATACCGATGGTACGAATGGAGATGTTGCCTTCTTGTTTACCCGATCTCACATGATGCACGGAACATCGCTCTCGGATCTCTGAGTGCCTCCGAAGAACGACCCTTCTCCTTCTTCAGAACTCCACGCGAGGAAGACGAAGTAGCAAGCGGAAAACGGAGAGAGATTAGGGAGAGAACTAGAGAGATGAGAGAGGAGCGGGTTCGGATTTTCTGGCACATGGGGCCGGCGCCCCATAGGTCCTTTTATAGGGCCGGCCAACCTCCTTGGATAAGGATCCAAGGGGATAATGACCCCCTCTCATTATCTCTCCATTATCTCCTTTTTATCTCTTCGCGTATTTATCCGTTTTTCCACTTTTTAGGGCTCGATCTTAACCATTTTTATCGCCCCATCCCTATCTATATGGCCGGCCCTATAGATGAGGGATTCTTATCCCTACATCATAGGGCCGGCCCTAGCAAGGTGTCCCATCACTAGGGTCGGCCAACAGTGAGGTCCGGCAGAGTGAGGTTTTTACCAAAACGCCCCGACACCTCATTTTGACCATTTCTAGCGTGCGATACCTAGCGGCCATTACTTAAGTGATATCTACTAGTTACTTACTATTAACTGAGGCCACCGGAGGGTGCCTCTAGCAAAGTCAACTAGTCAACTCGCAACATCCGGTGCATCGCACCTATGCAGCGAAGTTCACTTATGGCTAGGGATTACTACATGCGACTCTGCACTAGTCTCGGGCTCAACCCTTAGTACTCGTATGTAGTTACGCATCTACCATGCTCTAGTGCCAAGCACACACGGAGCGTATACTTCTTTCTTCCTTATGCTTATGGTGTTCCGAGGAGACGGTTCAAGAACCGTACATAATATTGATAAGGTGGAACCATCAGGGACCGGGGTTCATGGCTTCCAACTCAAGCTCGATCGACACACTACCCGAGTGTACCATCGATCCTCTGAGCTCGAGTTAACCTGCGTAGCCACCCAGAGTACGACGCAGGCTGCACTCCAATTCACCCAGACTTACTATGTTCTCCATCATACCCCTGCTCTCCGCTTAGTAGTGGTAAACCCACTGTCCCTCCACTTGATGCCATGATTCACTTCGAGCGGTGAAGACTACCGTCAGACTCGAATGATCATATGACTTGGTTCCTTCCAGGTTGACCTATACATCGTACCTCTGATTACCCCGTCGAGTAATCGAACCCGGTCAACAGTCAAACTGATGACCACCAGGCCTGGGTTTGGTACAGTGTAAGTCACACCAAGGAACGCACCTCCCTTCAGGGGTGTGGATGGCCTGCAGGAGTGACACGCTAATGCAATGCCAGCCGGGTAATCCAGTACACCGTGGTTTTGGATCACTGCATATGGATCCTCACACATTGGTGCGCCAAAGCACCACGCAACTGGTTAGTCCATCAGACGTGGTTCCTCAGGGTTTAGGACCGTTTTACCCTAAGCAGAAACACGGCTTAGTGTACCAGTGTCTGCTCACTGATCTGTACACCGTGTTAGTTCCGTTCAGCCACAGACACTGTGCCTGGTGATGACCATGGTGAAGACATCCCATGAACTGTCATCGCCAACAGCTTATCATGATGAGGCGACCAACCTGATCATAGCTGCGAACTTATTTAGGTTATACAGGACCAATCCACTTAGTCTTCAACTCAGTGGACTACCATATAACCATGGCTCTCTGTTCCCTAAAGAACACGTAACTATGTTACGCACCTATATGCATCTCATATAATAATAACTATCAATCTTTATTAGACCAAAACATAAAGTTTTACAAGCTTAGAACACATTAATCCTAACACAAATCGCCTAGGCATCACCTTGGCGCTTTGACTACACTGGGAAAAATGGAGGGGATGTGTTTGATTTGCTTGAGGGCGCTGGAGTTCTTGAGATAGCGGAGCTGTTTCTCGATGAGCCACATTTGGAGACGGTTATGTTGACGGATGGTGATGATGATGCTGACACCTCAATTAAAGTTTAGATGTGGGAGGGATGCATTATTTTGTTATGTATGACTAATGAGTTATTTTTTGCTATTTTGGATTTTGAATGACGTAATGATGAATTGATGATCACTTATTTGAGTTTTATTTTGGATATTTTGGTGATATCGATCGTTATTTGGTATTCAATGAATGGATTATATTGTGCCATTTTGCTTGCATACTTAGATACTTGCATGGTATACTCTATTCTATATTTATTGAACTAAAAAGGGAAATTAATCATAATTTTATTATATATATTGTATATATAAATATATATAAAAAAATCATCGTATCCTTAACGTATCCGTGTCCTAGTTTTTCAAGATTTGTCGAGTTTTGTATCCGTGTCAGTATCCGTATCTGTGCTTCCTAGACAAGGATCTAACACTCTAACATCATTAAATCCATTCAATAAACCCTAAAGCCACAAACTACTTAACTATTGATGCTTAGTCAGCTTAGGGTCTCAACATTTGATATCAAAGCTAGCCCCACATCCAAAGTTGTAGGGGAAAACGAGTGACTTATGGAAGGAGTTAGTTGAAAAAAAGAAAAAAGGACGAATTGAAAACCATAAATGGACTACCTTTGTGACTAGAGTGAACCCACCATAAGGAAAGGGGCAGCTGGTGGGAGTTGTGAGACGAGTGAGAGCTGTCACACAGTGAGCGACCGAGGACATTAGTCGGGGAGCCTAATTTGAGCTATGATGATGGTTTAAGATATGGCATTTCCATTGCTTTAACTCCTAAGGCATTTTGGGTGTATTAGTTAAGGTCTTAAGGTTTGGGATAATTATCTTCTTTACTCAATATATTAGCTATATTACTTCATTGTGGTAGATTTCTGTAATAAAATCAAGTAAACCATGTATAAATATGATAATACTCTCCTCACCCTTTCCTAAATATGCAGCAAACAATTCTCTTCACCTATGCACTTTCATATGCAGTCCAAATCACCAGAATGCCTTTACAATCTTTCATACTTTGATTTAGATTTCAGATCTGAAATCAGATCCTTAGGTAGACATCATTCTAAAACCTGATATTAAACCTAAAATCACACATGTAATCATGTTTGAATGTTTCTTCTTAACTTACCAGCCAATTCAAAACCTTGTTACCTAAAGAAACCTATAATTCAATACTCTACTTATTGAAGTTTTATGTCGACGATTTGGAGAGCGACATGTGGCGATCACGGTTTCAACGACCATGATCTATGGACCTTGGGATGAACCAAGGGGATGCCACCACCACCGGCCACCGCCGACCCGCCAACTGCCTCCGGCCTCCACCCCTGTTGACCACCGTCTGCCCATCACCGCCTCGGCTGCCACCAACCACCGTCACCCGGCACTGGGGCGGGCAGGAGAGCGTGGTGGCCAACGGGGCAACTGCGGGTGGTGCATGGTGGCCGGTGGGGGGTGGTGGACGGCAGTAGCGAGCGGCCGGTAGATTTAATTTCTTATTTACTTTACTACTCAATCCAAACAGCCGTCTAGAAGTATTGGTTTACTTTATTGGTCAATACAAATAGCAAGGAGGAAATCAGATTTACTAGTCGATCTGAAAGATTTACTAGCTGGTATCTGATTTACTAACCTTCACTTTGCGGGTCCGAAAAACAAACATGTCCTTAGTCAACAAGGTTTACTTCATGAAATCCCCCCCCCCCACAAATGGTTTTACCAAATGGTGTGAAATATAGATGGTAGAGTAGATAACGACAAGGAAAATTTAAACCAGCGATAGTACCACAACATCAAAAACTCCAAAGAGGTAGGGCTGTTAATGGGCTCAGGCCACCCTGAAGCCCACTGGGCCGGGCCTAGTTTGGATAGAGTTAGCTTGGGCTTTGAGCCAGGCTGGGCTTGATCATTATGGCCTGCTTGTGTTATGGGCTGGGTATGGACAACCACTAACCCGACCCGAAGCCCGAAATATTTTATTTTTATTTTTTATTTACAATGAATATATAATTTAAAAGTGCCAACGTTACAAATATCAATGCCTCGGATATTAGGAGCATTATTTCGCATATATCATTTCAACGTATATCGTAATCAATGCTATTTTTTACTTTTATTGTGAGATAAAGAGAAAGAAAAAATATTTATACATATACCGCGCTAGAAATATGGGCTTAATTTGGGCCCGGTTTCGGCTTGGGCTTCGTAAGAAAGTTTTGGGCTGGGTTTGGGCCAAACCCGAAAATAATTTGGGCCTGGGCCGGGAATGGGCACACACTCATAAGTTTGGGCCAGGCCTGGGTATGGAGTGGCCCGGCCCGAACCCGGCCCATTAACTGCCCTACAAAGAAGCCTTAAAGATACCAAGCTTGGTGAGCGAGAAATAAACTGTTGGAGATCGCTTAATGCAGGGTCCCTAATCTACCTTTAATTCCCAAAAGATCGACAAATCTCCCAATACGAACAGCAAATGGACAATATGAGGGAACATACTAGAATCATCCTCCCTACGACCATCACATTCAGAAAAGTCCCGAGTGATCCCTCTTTTTAAGCTAAGCATTGGTAGAATTCAATCGTACTTAGTATCAATTACACATCCGTTTAGGATGACGGAAGCTTATGTTTAATGCTAATACAAGGTTTGGGTGCCTGCTAAGATCCAAATTCTTACACGATGCTCTCCAAAGACCTAATTTTAATCAAGGATCAACTTGTCAAATTAGAGATCGGCATCCGACGACCTGCTTAAATCCGTGAAATGATAAAACCGTCGACCATTTGGCGCCTACTGTTCTTGTTCACGATCGATTTGAAGAGGGGGGGTTGGCAATTTTTCCGGGCAGCGTGCGGCCTCCTAGATCAATTCTTGCCTCCTAAGATGACTTCCTATGAAAACTACTAAACTTGATGGGTATAGATAAGTTCCTTAGATTTATGGCTCACATGGTGTGCTCGTGTCTTCGAAGAGGGAAACAATTACATCTTCGAGAAACAAAACAAGGAATGCAGATGGAATGAACAAGCATGCAGTGATGAAATAAGTGTCCTCCGGTTATTTGTGCATCATCTTTAGTTTGATTATTAAAAAATGGGTAAATCTGACTTACCCCCCCTCCCCCAAAGAAAAAAAAAAAAAAGTTATGCTAATTAGTAAGCCACCCCCTTTTTAATTGATATTAGACTTACCCCCCTAAAATTTTGACTTACACCCCATAAGTATATGATATTTAGGTATAACCCCATTCTGACTAATTATTATATAGTAATTTGGGGGGGCGGGGGGGGGGGGGGGGGAGCGGAGAAGTGGCAGCAAAGGGAGGAGCGGCCGTCTGAGGGACCAGATGATACTGCAGGATCGGTAGGGATAGGCTTGAGGTTTAAAAACCTACCAATACGTGTTTCTTAATATATATTACAATTCTAGGAGTAAATTAAAGAAACCGACCTTAGCTCAGTTGGTAGAGCGGAGGACTGTAGTGGGTTCACCTGTCAGATAAATCCTTAGGTCGCTGGTTCGAATCCGGCAGGTCGGATGTTAATTTTTTATTTAATTTTTTTCCCGTTTATTCAAGACAATAGAACTGTCTGCCGGATATTAATTTTTTATTTAATTTTTTTCCCGATTATTCAAGACAATAGAACTGATTTGTACATGCATACCTAATTATTTTTAAAGCTCTTAACGAAGTCACCCCGAACCATGGTTCGGGACTCACTCTGCAACATGTCATTTGCGCAGATATTAACGATGGTTCGTGACTCACTCGGCAACATGTAATTTGTGCAGGTATTAGCCGTTTTGGAATGGGCGATCTATAGACCACCAGAAGGGGATTGTACCTCAAGGGACGGGGATCTGAATGGGGCGGCACAATTGTTGGGAGCGGACCCTGAAACTCGGTGATAGCATGGTTCATGGCGACAAAGGATGAAAATACCCCTCAATGCATTTTTGTTGGAAATTTAATCGTCTATACTAGCAAACTTAGGATTTAATCAAATCCTTAATATTAAAAATTGATTAGCAAATATTATTTTCGCAAGCAAAGACAAATCACAAAATTCTTTTAGAAATGGTTTGCCAAGGCAGAGCGGGTTCTATGGAACCGTCATTCACTTTGCCAATAAAGTGGTAGGGGATTTCTAGTGTGATGATTAGTGGGGGGAAGAGGGCAATCCCTTATAAAGTGGTAGGGGATTTCTCCCCTTACCGATATGGGACTAAATCTTTAAGAGACATGTGTGGTTTTCAAACATACATCCAACAATCCCCCACAAGTGTTTAAAACCACTAAATATTAAATAATCAATAAAAGTTTCAAAATATAAAATAAAAGGACTTTACTGGATTCCTTACACTATACAGTAGGTATAGGTAGCTTCCAGTTTGAACCTCCACTTAGTACAGTTGTATACATCCGTAAAGACTTGGTGGACTATGCCTTGAATCAGCCTCATTTATCGGGTTTCTACAAGTAGTATACGTAGTACAATTTTCGATGGTTCTAAGCAGATTGCGCTATTAATGGCCTTGCACATATATCTTTTCTTGTATGTTTCTAGGGAGTAGTCATGGTCCCAGAGTTGCGGCCTCACAACGACATACATATAGGTAAGTCTTAATAGGGGTGTGAGCAAGAGGACACCCCGCCTCATGGGTCTTGGACTTATTAAGAGTTTTAAACTCATCATACCCCTTGCTTTTAATAAGCACTGACGTCATAGGGATATGAGCATTATTTAGTGCTCTTTATTTTCAATCACTACTATAGTTTGTTTCTACTCATTGAACCTCCGTGAGGTTGGGTTCCCACTGCGGTGATTTTTCTTATGGGCTTAATCTCATCCCCCTCGACGATTCTAAGACCATTGTCCTAGAAAGACCCTTAGTTAGATGATCTACCAAGTTCTTTTCGGATCTAACAAAGTCTAGAGCAATTATTTGATTTTTTATCTTATATTTGAGAGATCTATGTCTCACTTTCAGATGTCGATTTATTTTCACATCAGCATTCTCTTGATTACATTTATCAATAGCTGATCGATAATCACAAAGCCGGTAAAGGCTTTTTTATCAATGGGATCTCATATAGGAGATCTCGAAGCAATTCTGCTTCTGTGCTAGTGGTATTTAGCGCTATCATTTTTGATTCCATGGTACTCCTAGATATAACAGTCTGTTTGGTGGATTTCCAAGATATGGCTCCACCTCCTAGTAGGAATACATACCCGGTTGTGGACTTAATATCTATCGAGTCACTAATCCAATTGGCATCAGAGTATCCCTCTAATACAACTGGATATCTACTATAGTGAAGACCATATGATATGGTTCTCTTAAGATATCTAAAAACTCTTTCTAACGCGTTCCAATAGGACTCATTCGGGTTAGACGTATAACGACTAAGTCTATTTACCACGTAAGCGATATCGGGTCGAGTATAGTTTGCTAGAAGACCTAGCGATCCTATGATTTGAGCATACTCGCTCTGTAGTTTAGGAAGTCAAGTGTTCTTTGTCAGATGGGTATTTGGATCATATGGTGTGGATACCGGTTGGCAATCGGGGTCGTAAAATTTCCTAAGGATTTTCTTGACATAGTGGGATTGAGATAGCACTAAACCATTGACCTTCCTAATGATCTTAGTGTTCAAAATAACGTCGGCTTGTCCTAGATCTTTCATGTTGAAGTTTTGGGACAAAAAGTATTTGATATCATTTATGATTTATATGTTTTAACCGAATATTAGGATATCGTCAACATACAAACATAAGATGATAACATTGTTATCATCTACTTTATGGTATATACATTCATCCGTTGTATTGATATCAAATCCATAGGATAAGAAAACTTTATCGAATTTCATGTGCCATTGTTTTGGGGCTTATTTAAGGCCATAGAGGGATCAAATTAACTTACACATCTTTCCCTCTTGTCCAGGTGCAGTAAGTCCCTCGGGTTGGTCCGTGTATATTTCCTCATTAAAGTCGTCATTTAAGAAAGTAGTCTTAACATCCATTTGATGTATGACTAGATTATAGATTGAAGCTAAAGCGATAAGGATCCTAATCGTTGTTATCCTAGCGACAGGTGAGTAGACATCAAAGTAGTCTACTCCAGGTTTTTGGGTAAAGCCCTTGGGTATAAGTCGTGCCTTAAATTTATCTATGGTGCCGTCGGGTCCAAGTTTCTTCTTAGACACCCATTTACATCCTATGGTTTTGCAACCAGGAGGTAAATTGGTGAGTTCCTATGTATGATTTTAAAGTATGGATTGAATCTCATTATCTATGGCTTACTTCCAAAAGGGTGAGTCTATGAACTTCATTGCATCTGTATTGGTGGAGGGAGAGTTCTCTACCAGAAGTGCATAGAAGTCATCAAAGACTTTTTCTACACGGGTACGTTTACTTCTCTTAGGTTTGGTTTGGGTTACCGGTTCAGTATGGTCTTCATGTTCTAATTGGACTTCGGGTTCGATTTGGGTTACCTGATTAGAATTGGAGGCTTGGTTATTGGTATTGATCCTAGTCTTATAAGAGAAGATATTTTCGAAGTATGAGGCATCTCTAGCTTCGATTATGATGTTATTGGCTATTTCGCTTATTTCAGAGTTAAATACTAAAAATCGATTAGCATTACTGTCTGAAGCGTAGTCGATAAAGATGACATCTACTATCTTAGGTCCTATCTTCTTCATTTTGTTATTGGGGATCTTTACCTTAGCTAGGCACCCCCATACTTTTAGATATTCTAAGTTGGATTTTCTATATTTCCATACTTCATATGGGGTCAAGTCATTGTGTTTGAAGGGAATACGATTAAGGATAAAATAGGCCGTCATTAGGGCTTCCCCCCACAAGTTCTCTGGTGCTCCAGAGCTTAGTAACATGGAATCGACCATGTTCATTAGGGTCCTATTTTTTCTCTCCGCTACACCATTGGATTGGGGAGTGTAAGGAGCTGTGACCTCATAGAGTATTACATAGTCTTCACAGTACTCACATATCTCATTTGAGGTGTACTCCCCTCCTCGGCCTGACCTAAGGATCTTAATGCTTTTATCTAATTGGTTCTCAACCTGAGCTCTGTAAATTTTAAATTTACTGAGTACTTCATCCTTAGTCTTGATAAGGTATAGGTGGTAATATTTTGAAGCGTCACCTATGAACGTTACAAAATATCTATTGCCACATCGCGAGATTCTCCCAAAATCACAGACATCGCTGTGAATTAGTTCAAGTATCTTGGAGTCTCGATCGATGGTTTTGAAGGGTTTCTTAGGTTGTTTGGCTTCTACGCATATCTCGTACTTGTCGAGATTCTTAGTATCAGATTTAGGAATGATGTTTAGAGTCATGAGTTTCTTGATGGAATTATAGTTCACATGACCTAGTCTTTGGTGCCAAGTGACCGAAGACTCAACATTCAGAATTGTAGACGAAGGGTTAAAGACATTCAATTTAAAAAGATCATCACAAAGAAATCATTTTCTAATAAAATTTATTCCCTTGGTGATATCAATCTTATTGGACTCAAATATAAGCTTATAATCCTGTTGGACTAATAAAGACCCACTAATTAGATTCCTCCTAATATCTGGAACATGGTGGACTCCGCGCAGGGTTAGGATCTTCTCCGATGTCAGCTTCAGGTCGATCAGTCCTATCCCTAGCACACGAGCCTCAGTATTGTTTCCCAAGTTTACAACTCCTCCACTTGAGACCTGATAGGTGGAAAACAAAGATTGATCAGAGCAAACATGAATGTTAGCTCCTATGTCAATCCACCAATCAAATACTTGAAAGGTCATGTTAACTTCAGGGGTGAAGAGAACATACCTGAAAGTAGTCCCAGAAGAGCCAGCTCCAGAGGTCACCATGTTGACTTGGGAGCCGGGTGGCGTTGGACCATTCCTTATTGGATTTGGAGGTGATGTTGTCTTCTTGTAGAAGTATTGGTTGGTCATGTGATTTGTCCGACCACAGATGTAGCAGCAACACACTCCTTCCTTCTTTTGGTCCTTGGGATGGTTTGGGTTATGGTTGCTATGGTAGGGTTTCTTGGTATATGGCTTAGGCTTAGGTTGGAAGGGTTTCTTCTGGAACTTATGCTTAGGCTTCTGAAAATGTTTGAATGGTTGACCCTCTATATTGTTGACCTTAGGTTTGGATTCAGAGGATCGTTTTTCCCTGAGCCTATATTGCTCCTCAATTCTAATAGAGTTTAGAAGTTGAGTTAGGGTTATGTCACATTGGGTATGACTTAGGTGCTTAGAAAACTTAGACCAAGTAGCAGGTAGTTTATCTATAAGGCATGCTATTTGGAAGGTTTCATCAAGGGTGGAACCATTAGTCTTCGGATGTTGGACTAGGTTTTTCAACTCATGAATCTGATCATTCATGGGTTTGGAGTCAACCATTTTGAAGCTGTTGAAGTCTGACGCTTTGAAGCGTTTTACTCCAGCATTATCTAGACCATACTTACGCTCTAGGATATCCCATAAGTCTTTAGGGTTTTGAATGGTATAGTAGACATCATATTTTCTATCAAATAAGGCTCCTAGGATCCTATGAAGGCCATGGTAGTTGATTTCTTCTGGGGTCCTAGTGAGAATGCAAGAAGTTGGTTCGGGGTCAGGTTGGGAAGTGGAGGCTCGGGTACGACAAGTTTGACTAGACCCACTAGATATTTCTGGTGCAGTTTCACCTATGGCTGACAATAATCCAAGTGTGGTTAGCCAGAAACGCATCTAGTTTTGCCACCTCTTGAAGTTAGACTCGTCAAACTTCTCAGGTTTGGCACTAAGGGTTTTACGGTTTGGTGAGGTCACTTCGGACAAAATAGAGAAGTTGAAATCTGTGGATTGAAAATTAGGTTTTGTCAATTTTAAAGTACACTTAGATAGATTTGACTTTTAGAAGTCTAAATGAAACTTCCAAATCTTAACGGTCAGATGGGCTTCTGGTAGGAGGTGGAGCACTAGACTCGCTCAAATATCAAGCTACCTTGAGTAATTTAATGCCGGTCTGTCAAGCCTTTCTAGACACTGTAGGCAGTGGATGTTCAATAGACGACTTTTAGTCTTTTCTATAATCTATGCTTCTAATTAACTTTTGTAGAAAATAATTTTAACTAATAACTATAGCGCAACTTTTAATGACTAATGATCAAGCTATTTATTCTACGATAGCAAACATAACAAAGTGGATTGCACAATAGAGAATGATAAATAGTCCTTTTGAATATGATGAACGATTAAATATTAAATAAGTTTCTTGGATTGTTGGAAATTTAATCGTTCTATACTAGCAAACTTAGGACTTAATCAAATCCTTAATATTAAAAATTGAGGATTATCGTGTCCGGAGGTGCTATCGTGTCCAGGTCCGCGGGCGCATACACACGCGCCGTCCAGCCCAAGCCTAAGCCCGGCTCGGCACGCACGCGCGCGCGTGTGTGAGCTAGTGGAGTCCCTCCTCTAATGTGATGACTAGTGGGGGGAAGAGGGCAATCCCTTATAAAGTGGTAGGGGATTTCTCCCCTTACCGATATGGGACTAAACCTTTAAGAGGCATGTGTGGTTTTCAAACACACATCCAACAGTTTCAAAGTTTTATTTTCATGCCACTTCTTGTGCTGTTGAGGAAGAAGGAGGACACATCGGGGGGTGGAAGGAGGCGGGGGCTGATCTGCTGTCTGGGGCCAAATACTCATTTCCTCATGATTTTTCAAGAAAATTATCTTATTATGTCCACCTCATTCTTACCTGAAGATCTTGCGATTTTTGCCATGTACCAGATACTTCAAAAATATTCATCCATCTGTTTTTTTCTCCGGTGTCAATACCATAGTGTTTTTTGCTACATTTTTTTTTTTGCAGATTACTGGCATTGATGTGTTTTTATTTTGAAAATTTTTTATCCTACTGTATGCGCGAAAAAGGTACGGGTCAGCTTTATTGCGCAAAACCAGATTACAAGTGTGGCCGGAACCCGGGTGGCTCGGGAGTAGCGAGTCCGGGTTGCGGCGAGTTTTGATCAAGGGATTGTGGAAAAGATCTTCTGGAGGATCCCTTTGATCCGCGTCTCTACGTGGTGTTCGTGCGAGAGCTCTGAAGAGGTTGCCCAGGACAGGGGTCTTTACAGGGTGAGGGTTTTGGAGAGGCTAAGGAATGTCCACCGTTGCTTTGTCCCTTCCGTGCTTCGCGCTTTCTCGGCTAGGGGGTTTTCCGGCTTTGTTCCTTGGTCTTCGTGTCTTCCTCGCTCCTTGCTTGACCTCGGTGTCCTTGATCGTCGGTTCGCGGCGTCGATCGTGCTTTTGGCGTCGGCTTTGGCTTCGGCTTTTTGGCTTTGGCTTTGCTCCGCCATGGCTCTGGCTTTTGCTTTGCTTCGGCGCTTGCGCTTGGACGTAGCCGGGAGAGACTTGCGATGCTTTCGTTCTTTCGGACTTCGCATCGTATCGGCTAGAACGTGTGGTGCTTTTGCTCGTGGCCAGCGTAGTCGCTTGGCTTTGGCACTTGCATTGCTTTGGCGCGGGCTTTACTGGGGCTTTGCTTTGGCTTCTTGCGTTGGCTTTAGCTTCAGCGTCAACTCGGTCTTCTTCTTCGAACAACATGGGCTACTTCTCCGGTGCTTCGACGGTTGTGGGTCGGCTGGACTTCTCTTCTTCTCCGGGTTTCCTTGGCATGATCGGAGTCGAAGAACACTTTCGAAGATAGTGGGGGTAGCACCGATCTCCGTGCGACGGTTGTAGCGTCGGCCTTTGTTGGTGAAGACGGCGGGGGTAGCGACGGTTGTAGCGTCAGTTTTTGTTGATGAAGATGACGGGGATAGCGACGCTTCAGGCGATCTGCTCCAGGCTTTCTTCTTCGTGGATGGCGCAGACGTTTGTCGAAGGCGACGGGTTGATGATGCCTCGTTCCTCTCCTCCGGGCTTTGGAGCTTGATCGGAGTCGAGGATTTGTTGGAGCCGACGGGGTAGTGCCGCTCCGACCTTCTTCTCCGGCCTTTGCTTCTGGCGTCTTCGGAGTCGAAGGGTCTTCTTCTCCGAGCTTTCTTCTTCGTGCATGGAGTCGAAGTCTTGATCTTCGTGTGCAAGGGTCTTCACGTTGATGAGGGCTTTCAATGGACTAAGCCGATCCCGACGGGACAGGCTTGCCCGTGCCTCGTGAAGCCTTGGGTCGATGAAGAAGCGTCTCCTCTTCTGCAGAGCTCCCGCGCTTCGTCTTCAGTCTTCAACCGACCTCTTGAACCTTCCCCCACCCCCTCTATTTATAAGCAAAAGGAGGGGGGGAGATATGGAAAGTTCTTAATTTTAAATCCCTTTAATATCTCCCGCTTAATTACACAAGATTTATTCAACCATTGATGAGGGGAATAAGTCTTCATTTGCTTTCCTTTCCTGGCGGGGCAATTATGGCTGGAGTTTGCACACGAAATCGATGGCGATCGGGCGCTTCTTCTTGTGCGTCGGATCGAGGGATCGGCGCAGATCCGCGTATGTGCAGACGTCATACGCAACCTCCCCCCGCGCATGGCGGTATTTTTTTTCTTTTCTTTCTTTTCTTTCCTTTTCTTTTCCTTCCTTTTCTTTTCTTTCCTTTTCTTTTCTTTCCTTTCTCTTCTTTTTCCTTGCAGGGTCGGCCGGCCCCCCATGGGGTTCGAGTCCTAGTAGGGCCGGCCCCCATGGGGTTCGGGTCCTAGTAGGGCCGGCCCCATGGGGTTCGGACCCTTGTAGGGGCCGACCCCCCCTTTAAGCGTGGGGTCTACTCCTCTTTTGCTGGGTGCGAATCGGGTCCGGGTCCGCACTGGTGCGTGCAAGTCGGGTCCGAGTCGAAGCGCGCGTCGGGTTCGCATCCGCGTTGGCACACACAAGTCGGGTCCGGGTTAGACGAAATTCGTGTGTCTACAAATGCCCCCTCAAGGACGAGTGCGTCGGTGAGAACGTGTAGGGTTTGGACACGTAGGAATCGTAGAGCGCTTGTCCTTGATTCCTTTTGTGGGCGGGGCTGGGGGTCTATTTAAGGACCCCTCCCCCCTTCATCCGCCATTGTGCTTCTTTGCGAAGGTTCTGCCGGCTTCTGGAGACCACCGTCGGAAGAGAGCTGCCTGGGGTTGCACACGACTTGCTCCGTCTTCCCGGTGTCGCCTCTTTCGTTGGCGGCGATGGTGCGCGATTTGGAGGTCGTAGCGAAGGCGGGCTCGAAGCGACGATGCGGCGAGGATCGAGGCGGGGAGGATGGAGGAGCGCGGCTGAGGTGCGGGTCGCCTTCGCCGCCTCTCTCCTCCTCCTTCTTCTTCTTCTTCTTTTTCTTTCTTTTCTTTTCCTTTTTCTTTTTCTTTTTCTTTTTCTCCTCTTTTTTTTTTTTTCTTTCTTCTTCTCCTTCGGCTCCGGCCCGTAGAAGCAGCAGCGGCAGCAGTGGGGCCGGCGCGCAGGGCTGCGGTGCGGTGGCGCGCAGGTGGCGGTGGCGCGCGGGGTGCGCGGCGGCCGGGTTCAAGCACGGAGGTCGCGGCGGCCGGGTCGGGGTGCGCGCGCGCGGGGCTGCGGTGCGGTGGCGCGCAGGCGGCGGCGGCCGGGTCGGGCTCGGCCCCGAACGGGTCGGCGAAGGGGCGACGGCGCCCCCAAGTTGCCCCCCCTGGTTGTATCGGCGACGGGGTCGGGCTCGGCCCCGACCGGAACGGAGGAGGGGGGCGCTGTGGTCCCCCCCCCCCCCTTCTTTGGCTGTCGGTCATTGACTGGGGGAGAGGGGCCCGTGGGCTTCACTCGCTGACCCTTTTTTTTTTTTAGGCTTTCTCTTTCTTTCCTTTTGCATCTTTCTTTCCCCCCTTTTTTCTTCTGGTCTCCGAGGGTCCCGATGATAATAGCGTCGGCTCGTGGCGCACGGGCTGCGACGCGGGTGCGGGTTCACTGGCGAGTGGTACGGAGTCACGCGGCGGGGGCCGGGCTGGCCGGTGGCTGCGGCTCCGGCTGGGTGGTGTCGGCGTAGTCGGCCGGAGTAGGCGGTGCACGGACCCCGGGAGCGCGGTGCGAAGGCCCGGACGCAATGGTGGCGTGACCTTGAGTCGGGCGATCCTCCTGGCAGGGGGGTATGGGCCCCCTTGGGTTTTTTTTTTTTGTATGCACTTGTCTTGACTTGCTTCCCTCCATGGTTCTCTAGGGCTCGCGTCTTTGAGAGTTTGACTTCTCCGGGGTGGATAGCTGAGGACCTCTCTGATGGGAGGAGGTGCCTTCGCTGCCCCCATACTCGGGTGCACCGTTATTGCAACTCGTGGCGGGAAGACCTTCTGTCGTTGCTCCGTGTCTTTGTCCACGAGCGCATCACGGAAGATGGAGTCGCAGATGCGACTTGCGGGATGCCGAAATTGAGCGAGAAGATCTACACTGATGAAGGGATTTCCATGAAGCTTCTCCGGTCGAGTTTGAGTATTCCATTCCACCATTGTGATGAAGATTTCGTGCCTACGCCGGTTGTTGCCTCGAAGATATGCGCCCGACTGACCCGATGGGGGACCGATTCTTGGCCTCGGGGAGACGTTCAATACCTTTGCGATTTTCGTGCATGGATGGGCGAGCTCTACGAGGTCTTTGGCGCAGAACCCGAGATGAACTTATTAGCCAAGTTTCTGGCGCCGGCTCGTCGAGAATACAGCCGTCCTGAGGGGATGTATCACGCACTTTGTGAGCTTTGGTGTTCGGACACCAACACTTTCCTTACTAGAGCAGGGGAGATAGGAATCTCGCTTCGCGACGTCCATATCGTTTCCGGGTGCCCCGAAGTACGGAATTACTACCAGGAGGAGGTGCCAGCTCTGAAGGATCTGTTGGATAGCAGCTTCGCTCCGAGTTCTTGCCTTCTTTTATTCAAGGCATGTGCTATCATCGCGGTGCGGGATCAGTCAGATCGAGTGCGTCCTTCTTCTTGGGTCGACTTTTGGTTCAGAGGCGAGTATAGGTCGCCGGCACCTTCGGCTCATCCGATGTGGAAGATCGCACAAATGCAAAGACCTCCGCTTCGTTCCTTCGTGAGGCCTATCGACTCTTTGGCTCGAGAGAAGCATTCAATGGAGGGAAAGCAGTGTCCCTAGGAAATCCTTGGCTTGAGGCGTGACAGCGAGGAGTGGCGAGCGGTTTACTGAGCTGCCGGGCTGGTCATCTTCCTCTGTCGATTCGTGCTTCCATGTTCTGGCGAGGTTATCCGTCCGGGGACCTTCCTTGCGGCTTCCAGGATGGCGAGGGGCGAGCTTTTCAATCTAGCCCCGGGCATATTATATGCCTTGTACCGGGCTCTCAGCGGGACTTACTGGGACTTGTCCAACTCGGATAAGGCCAAGGAGGAGCTTGGCCGGTCCGCTGCGTTCGGACCCTTACACTACTTGTATGGCTGGATAGCTCTGCATTTTCCAAAGGGGATTTTCGCCAGATGCGGGCATCCAGCCGACCTGCCGTTCTTGCCCGGGATAGGGGGGATTTTAAATGCCTTTATCAGTTGGGAGCGTCCGAGGGAGTGCGCTCGCACCCTTTTGAGGAAGATGGAAAGCACCGATTTTGAATTTCTATCGGAGCATTCGGTATTGCCTTTGGAGAGGTCGACTGTTTACGATAACGAGGAGCTCCCGGACCACCTATACTGGAACATGGTCAGTTGCCGCCCTGGCTACTTGGTTTGGCGAAAGGGGGACGTGGTGGAGGTGGAGCAGTACTCCCCTCACCGCTTCGCTCGCCAACAGGGATTTTGATAGGAAGTTCCTGGTATGCCTCAGCAGTTGCAGGGGCGCATCAGTCCGCAGGAGGGTTACCGCCTCTGGGCTTCCCTCTACGCTCGATTGACTGGGAGCAGCTTCCTCCCTGGGACCAAATCCAGGTTTCGGGATGCCGCCACTCCGGAGTACTGCAAGTGGATTGAAGGGCAGGTTTCCCCTTTGCTTGCAGGTCTCTCGGTCGACGTCTTGGCGAGCAACGAGTTTAGAAATTTCTGCTTTAACCATTCTGCGGGGGTGGAGGACCGCCGCCTCCGACTGGGGCTTCAGAGAGCGCAGAGGAGCTGTAGCCGTCTTTCCAGTACTCGTCGTGTCCCTTCTTCAGCTCCGGTGTTAAATGCCGAGCTTACTAGTGCCCCTGGGGCATCTTGTTTCTCGAAGGCCACCGTTGAGGGTGTTCCTCCCAAAAGAAGAAAGGTTTGCATTCCTCGCGGGATGGTTCCAAGGGTCCCTTGTCTGGTGGAGGATACCGAGGAGCCTGGACTTCTGAAAGATGAGGTGATCCCTCCGTCTAAGGCTGCTTCATCTGACCTTGCAGGTATGGAGTTCTCTTTATTTTATTTATCTTCTATGTTCGGGAAGTTCCATCACACTGAGTATTGTATCTTCTTTTGACCAGATTCCGTTGTCGTGGTAGAGCGAGTGACGAACTCTCCGAAGGCGTCTCTCGGGCATTCGTCTACTGGCGCTGCGCAGGAAGTGCCTGGGACATGTGGGCTAGATATCCCTCTGGATGATCTGGATCTCCTCGGACTTTGCGGGGAGAACTTCCCTAGTGGCGATATCGACCTGGACGGTATCGATGTTGATGCTTTGTCTTTCCACGAGGAGGCTGAAGTTTCGAGCGTCGACAAGTGGCATTTCCTGGTTGCTGTACCCTCGTGCCCGTTGGAGGAGACGGTTGTTGCAGCGGTAGCGACGGTTTCTCCGGTTCTGCCACCCTCGTCGGCACAGGCAGCTCCTGTCGCGGTTGCAGTGGGAGGGAAGGTCTTGCCTACCTACTCCGAGGCACCTCGCCCGGATTTAAGGCCGAGGAGCAGAGTCTCAGAGTTCCTCCTTGCGAGCTGCCAGCAGTATATCAAGTCGACGTTGGAGCCTTTCCAAAATGCTGGCTTTGGCGCCCTCCAGGACTGGTGGTCGACGGACGGTGCGGAGTTTTGCACGAGCCTGGAGGAGTTCAAAGTCGATAGCTCTTCTTTCGTCGCTCAGATGAACCTGCTTGTGACCGACAGCGAGGCTTATTGATCCCGGCGAGCTTTACTAGAGGGGAGCTCCCCTTCTGAGCTGGAGGCTGTTGAGGCGAGTCTAGGTCAGTCAGAGCACCAACTTGCGGAGGCCGCTTTCAGTTTGTCGAAGGCTCAGAGGAAGATAGATTCTGTGCGCACCTTACTTCGAAAGGCGGAGTCTCGTCTGGAGCGAGCTGAGACTGCGGAGAGTGCTTTGAAGGCGAGTTACTTGAAGCAGCAGTCGGACTTAGCGACCCATTGTAAGCTTCTGGCACTCGTCCTGAGGAACTTCAACGAGTGGAGGCGACTAGAGAGGAGTTACTGCGCCGACTTCGAGCTTTGGACACCTTCTTTTAGTTGCTCCTTGTCTGGTTGTTTTCCACTGTAGCTTTCTTTTCGGAACCTATGTCATGTATCGCCTTTTCTTCATTATCTAATAATATCACCTCGTTTTGCCACATCTTTTGCATGGACCATTGTTTTCTTTTGGTCGGACTGAACCTGAAGTAACTTCTCAGGCTGCCTACGTACCCCCCTAAGGGGGATCAAGTCGCACGTAGTTTATTTTATTTTATTTTCTTTTGCGCAAGGGGTGTGGCCTTGCTTTAGGCATAGTACCTTTTGAGGTACTTGCCGTTGATAGGGCCGAGTGTCAGCCCTTTTGGTGTAGTGAGGAGATAGGCGCCGTTGGAGTAGACTTCCTTGACGGAGTGCGGGCCATCCCATTTGGCATCAAATTTCTTCCCTCCTCGATGTGAGAGGATGATGGGGCGTTTGACTGCCAGCACCAGTTCCCCTATCTGGAATGATCGAGGATGGATCTTCTTGTTGAAGGCGCGAGAGATCCTGGCCTGATAACACTCCAGACGTTGTTGAGCTTCGAGGCGTCTTTCGTCCAATGCTTCCAATTCTACCAAGCGGAGCTGGGCGTTGTCGTTGCTGGTGAGGCCTTCCCGGACTGCTATCCTGAGCGATGGAATCTGGAGCTCGAGTGGAAGAACAGCTTCTACAGCATAGACGAGCGAGTATGGTGTTGCTTGCGTTGGCGTGCGGAAGGATGTCCGGTAAGCCCATAGTGCTTCGCCCATGCGTTCGTGCCAATCTTTCTTTGTCTTCGAGACGATTTTCTCCAACAGCTTGCACAGGGTCTTGTTGAAGGCTTCTGCCAGTCCGTTGGCCGGAGCGTTGTACATCGTCGAACAATTCTGCTTAATGTTGTACAATGCGCAGAACTGGCTGACGGCAGCATTCTTGAACTGTTTCCCGTTATCTGTTACGATATAACGGGGGACTCCATAGCGGAAGATGATATCGTTCTGGATAAAGCTGATGACGGAGTGCTTCGTAACTTCCCGCAGAGGCGTTGCTTCAGCCCACTTGGAGAAGTAGTCCGTTGCCGCAAAAATGTAGAGATATTGCTTGGATGACTTGGGCAGGGGCCGACGATATCGAGTCCCCACCCGTCGAAGGGTCAAGACGCGATTGTTGGGTGCAAAGGCTCCGGAGGTTGACGGATGTAGTCCCCGTGCATCTGGCAAGTTTGACATCTCCTCGCGTACTCCAAGCTATCCTTGATCATGGTAGGCCAGTAGTATCCCATCCTCCTGACGCGGAAGTGAAGTTTCGGACCGGACAGGTGCGATCCGCAAATTCCAGCGTGTACTTCTTCCAGTGCGGCTTCTGCTTCTTCTTTCGTGAGGCACCTCAGGAGTGTGCCATCGTAGCTTCGACGGTACAGCTCGCCGTTGAAGTGGTAGAACCTTAGAGATCGTCGACGGATGTCACCTTTGCGCTTCGGATCTTCGGGGAGTTTACCATGAACGAGATAATCCACCAAAGGCTGCCTCCAGTCTTGTTCTTTAATCTTGAGGACATGCACCGTGTTGGCTTGAACTGGGATTTCGAGCGGACCTTCTTCTTCGGTAATCACGAATCTTCTACAGACGGGGACGACGAGCGAACGTTCATCTGGAAACGGGAGTGTAGCCGCCAGATTTGCGAGTGTGTCAGCTTGCTGGTTGAGGTTCCTGGAGACGTGCTGAATGGAAGCAGCCTTGAGTTTACCGAGGAGCCCCATAGCCCATGCATGCAACGGTACCAAGTCTTCTTTGTTGACTTCGTATGCCCCCAGGACCTGCTGGATCACGAGTTGGGAGTCTCCAAAAATCTCTAGTCCTTGAAGCTTCATTTCGTCGGCCAGCTCGAGACCGATGAGCAAGGTTTGATATTCTGCCACGTTGTTGAAACATGATTCCGACAATAAGAATGAGAAGGGGAGTATTTCGTTGTCTGGAGTGATGAAGATGACTCCGGCTCCCGCTATGTCTTGCCTTGCTGCGCCGGCGAAGAACATTTTCCAGGATGGGGCGACGTCGACGGAGAACACTTCTTCATCTGGGAGATCTTCTGACAACTCCCATTCCGCAGGGAGAGGGTATTCTGCGAGGAAGTTCGCGAGGGCCTGCCCTTTAACCGCTTTCTGTGGTACGAAGGTGATATCAAATTTAAGTAGCAGCAGGGCCCACTTGGCCAGACGTCCGGAAAGCACTGGTCTTGACATGATGTACTTGAGGGGGTCAGCCTTCGAGACGAGTCTGATGGTGTGAGCCAGCATATAATGTCACAGCTTTTTCATGGCGAAGATGAGCGTTAAGCAGACCTTCTCGATTGGGGAGTAATTCAGCTCTGCGCCGACGAGAGTGCGACTCAAGTAGTAGCAAGCTGTCTCCATGCCAAGTTCATTGTTCTGAGCCAGGAGTGCCCCCAAGGATTGCTCTTGGGCAGCAATGTAGAGGATGAGCGGTCTTCCTTGAACTGGTGCTGATAGAACTGGTGGCTTCAGTAGATATGCTTTGATGTTTTGGAGTGCCTCTTGGCAAGCTTCATCCCATTTGAACGGTGCTCCTTTCTTCATGAGGCGACTATAAGGGTGGCACTTTCCGGCCAGGTTGGCGATGAATCTTTGGATATACGCCAAGTGCCCTTGGAGGCCTCTGAGGTCTCGCACTGTCTTTGGTGCAGGCATATTGACAATAGCATCAATTTTGGATTGATCTATCTCAATGCCACGATGTCGGACGATGAAGCCGAGGAACTTGCCTGGGGAGACCCCGAACGCGCACTTGAGTGGATTCATGCGGAGTTGGTACCTTCGAAGCCGTTTGAAGATTAGCTCGAGATCTCATAGGGACTTCTTCTTGGATTTCACCACGAGGTCGTCGACATAACACTCCACATTTTGGTGAAGAATGTCGTCGAAGATTTTCTGCATAGCTCGCTGGTAGGTGGCTCCTGCCTTCTTCAAGCCGAATGGCATAACTTTGTAGCAGTAGATTCCTTTCGGTGTGCAGAATGCCGTGAGCTCCTCATCCTTGGGTGCCATCCGAATCTGATTGTAGCCCGATGATCCGTCCATGAAAGTTAGTACCTCGTGACCTATCGTCGCGTCCACCATTAGCTCCGTGATTGGCAAGGGGAAGTCGTCCTTTGGACATGCATTGTTCAAGTCTCTGAAGTCCACACACACTCGGATCTGGCCGTTCTTCTTTTTGACTGGGACGACGCTAGAGATCCATGTTGGGTACTTGACCTCTTGAATGAAGCCGGCTTCGATCAACTTGTTGACTTCGCCTTCTATTTGGGGTACCAGTTCTGGCCGGTAGCGTCTTTGTCCTTGCTTGATGGTGTTGGCTCCGTGTTTGACGCTGAGCTGGTGCACTGTGATTTTGGGATCGAGGCCTGGCATCTCCTTGTAGGACCATACGAAGACGTCTCTGTATTCTTTAAGCAGTTTGATGTATGCGGCTTCTTCCTCAGGGGTCAAGAGTGTGCTGATGAATGTAGGCCGAGGTTCCGTCTCTGTGCCCAAGTTGATTTCCTTCAAGTCATCAACGGTGGACTGCCCCCCTTCTTCGAGGACTGGCGGGGCGTCTGGCAACTCGTCGTCCGAAGTAGAAGTATCACCGTTGTCGGGATTCATAATGGAGATATGATTGACGGCCGCCATGGGTGGGTGGGTGGGTGTTGAGACGAAGTCCTCGATTGGCATTCCCAGGCGATCGAACACTGACTTCTTCTTTGATTGCTTAACTGGCTCGAGCCTTTCGAACACGGATGTACGCTTTAGATTCGACTGGTTTCTACCACCTCTGATTTGCTTCTGGAGCAAGGCTTGGCATCGAGCTCGTCGTCGTCGTCTTCTGCTGTCGGGACGGCTTTCGTAAGCAGAGCGTGCATCGGAGATTGTCGATCCTTCAGCTAGTTCGTCTACCATCTTCGCCCCGATGTAGTTGGAGGTGAAGGTCTTCTTCGCTGCGGTTCTGATGACCAACGGAGCTTGACTGGAGCCGATGCCTCGACGGTTTGGGAGAATTTGTTCACCGTTTTGAAACAACCGAGCTTGAGTTCTCGTCATCCCATATGGAGTTGCTGCTGGGGGAAGTGTGCCCATGGCGCATTCTTTATCGTAACCGGCTTTGAACAGCAACTTAGCAGCATTTTGCCCCCAACTTCCTTTCAGCTTGAATGCAAGCTGATTGGGTTCGACTGATTCGGTAGGCCCGCTCGGGTTCAGAGCTCGCGTCAGACTAGGTAATGGCAACGTCATTTCTTGCAGGGTGATGACATTGGCCTATGATAACGACGGGGCCAGATTTCTTGCCGGAGTAGAAGGTGATCGTTCAGATTTGCGAAGCCACTGAGGCGCGAGACGCAAGACTGGCATCGCTTGGGCGGGCAACGGGGTATATTGCACGGCTCTTGACTCGGGGCTGATGCACATCCTTTGTCTAAATTTCGGTGCTTCTTAGACTTCACGTCTTGCTTTGTCGGAAGGTCGTACTGGATTTGCGGGAAGAGGAGTCTTATCCTGCTTCACTTCTTCAATTTTCTGGACTCGAGGGGCTTTAGCTGGAAGAACTTCCGCGACTAGGCCCTTTGCTTGGTAGAACTTAGCGTCGGCCAAGTGTACCTCGGCCTCGTTGAATGGCTTGTCGTTCGTAACTATGCACCTCTCCACGCCTTCTTCGTAGTACTTGAGGCACTGATGCCAGGTGGATACCACGATGCCATTCTCGTGCAGCCATGGTCTTCCTAACAGTAGGCGATATGACGTCTGGCAATCGATGATGTGGAAGAGGACCGTTGTATCTACCGGGCTGATGGAAAGCTTCAAACGGATGATTCCGAGGGTGGATTGTCCGCCCTGGTTGAACCCTTGAATGACCAACTGACTTGGCGAGAGCTGGTCGTTGGTGATGCCGAGTTGCCGCATTGTCTGGATAGGCATGATGTTGACGGCGGAGCCATAGTCCAACAGGATTCGATTCACTGGCTTTTCCTTGATGTATCCCAAAACGTAGACAGGCCGGTTATGCAACCGTGTCCCGAGTTGTAAGTCCTCATCCGAAAAGGTTATCGTCGCATCACACGAGGCCACAGCTTTGCGCTTCTGGTCATCCTTTCTTTTCCTCTTGTAGCTGTCTGGATCGGCCAAGGCTGCAGCCATTGCTAGGCGAGCCTTCTTCGGGAGATGCAAAGCTTCCACGAGTGGCAAGTGCAGGATTGCTTCGTCATGAGAGGCCGTGCCCCCTTGGTCGGAATCGTCTCCCTCGTCGGTGGAGTCGCCTTCTTCAGAAGTCTTGCTTTCGTCCTTTCCTTCCAGCGCCTTATGAACTTCGACCATGCAATAAGACACCCTGATGTACTGATCGACTGGGAGGAAGTGATCCGGGAAGAACTCTTGCAAGGTTGTTGGCTCTGGAAGGCTCTGCTGAAGGAGATCGTCTTGGCTTGCTGGCGGCACTTTGAACGCCTTTCTTCCTGGAGTCTTGCTTTTCTTCTTATAGGTCTTCCACTTGGTGGACCTCCTCGTCACACGGTCTTGCTTGAGCTTCTTTTCTTGCCATGGCTTTCGTTGCCGTGGTAGCATGACCCATGCTTCTTCGTCGGTAGATTCCCCTCCGCTAGGATGATGGTCGGCAGCAGCAACTGGTTCCCTCGAAGGTACTTGTTCTTCTAGAGGCTCTACTGGCTCGTCTTTCGATTTCCAGCCGGTGGGCTTGATTTCGTCGATTGAAACGGACGGAGGCCTTAAGTAGAGGACGTAATAGTCAAACTTGCCCGAAGGTTGGCCCAGCAGACCGACTTTTGGATCTCCCTGCTCATATCTTTTCTGGAGAGCGCATTGGGACATAGCTTGACTGGAAGAGACTTGCTCTTCTTGAGGCTCCACTGGCTCGTCTTCCGATCCCCAGCCGGTGGGCTTGATTTCGTCGATTGAAATGGACGGAGGCCTTGAGTAGAGGACGTAATAGTCGAACTTCCTCGAAGGCTGGCCCAGCAGACCGACTTCTGGATCTTCTTGCATGTATCTCCTTTGGAGCGCTCATTGGGATGCAACATTGCTTGGAAGAGGTGCTGGCGTGAGCGATGGTTGCCCCCAGGGCAGCGGTGCTTCTTCCTCGGTGAGCGCAGGAGTACGTTAACATCGCTTCGAGACTTTTGGCTGAGAAATTGAGTTAGCGGTTGGCGCTTGACGGTTGATGCACAATTTGGGCATGCTTCGCCGAGCAGCAACGAGTACCGGAGAGAAGGAGCCGAAGGTGATGGACGTCATGTTGGCCGTAGTAACCTCTCCGGAGTCGATCTCTATCTTCCCTTGCTTTGCGAGCGCCATGATTCTTTCCTTGAAGACGAAGCATCTTTCGATGGGATGACTTACCACCCGATGGTATTTGCAGAAGAGAGGGTCGTCGATGCGATGCATCTGCTCGGGCCTCTTCGAAGGAGGGAGCTCTATCATCTTCTCTTGCAGCAGTTGGTCGAACATGGAGGAGACTTCCGAGTCTGGGAAGGGGTACTCCTTGGCTTCGAGCTCCTCGAGAGTCATCCTTTGTCTTGGCGGCGGAGGCGGTGGTATGTCGACTCCCTTCTTCTGATCCGGCTTGCCACCGATCTTGAGCGGTTTGGAGGTTGAAGCGACATCCGCAACATTGACTTGTTTCGGTTTCGGTGCCGGTGGCTTGTCCTTCTTCTCCACCTTCAAGAAGTCTTTGTTCTTCGAGTCCCCGCGGCTTGCTAGGCTGAGTTCCATGTCGTGAGCCCGAGTCACGAGTTCTTCGAAAGACCGAGGTTTAATACCTTTGAGGATGTAGAGCAGGCCCCAGTGCATGCCTTGGGTGCACATCTCGATGGCCGAGTCTTCAGACAAGCGGTCTCGTGAATTCAGCGCGAGGTTCCTCCATCTGTCGATATAGTCGATCACTGGCTCATCCTTTCTTTGCTTGACTGCAGTAAGCTCGGTCATGCTGACGGTTCGTCTGGTGCTGTAGAAGCGATTGAGGAACTCCCTCTCTATCTGATCCCAGCTATCGATGGTCCCTGGAGGAAGATCAACGTACCAGTCGAACGCATTGCCTTTGAGGGTGCAAACAAACTGCTTCACCATCTCGTCGGCATATGTGCCGGCATTATTGCAGGTCTCGATGAAGTGGGCGACGTGCTGTCTTGGATTTCCCTTTCCGTCGAAGTGCTGGAACTTTGGTGGCTGGAATCCGAATGGGAAGTGTAGCTGCTGGATCCTCACAGTGTAGGGCTTCGAGTATGCTGCCGTGATCGAAGGAAGGCTACTGCCGTGGGAACGCATCATGTCGGCTATCAATGCTTGGACTTGCTGAGCATTCATCGTTGCTGTTGCCGGAGGTTGTGTGGCCACCGAGGCTGGCGCTGGGGAGACGACTTCCACTGGGATGGGAGCCGAGGAGAGCGCTGGAGTAACTGCTTGAATTGTCGAAACAACTTCTGCAGGAGCGGGAGTTGAAGACGGAGCTGGAGCGGCTACTGGAGAAGTGAAGGGTTGGCCGACTGCTGCAGTGTCCTTTGCGCTTAGCTTTTGGAGCAGAGTGTTGATGTGACGATCCTTCTCCTCCATCAGCCGAGTAATTTGCGCTATATGCTCGCTCATCTACATGACTTGGAGCTGAAGAGCGGACGGAGGATGGTGACGGAGAACGTCTCGGTATTGCATGTTCGTATCCTCACCGTCATCATCGGAGACGTAGTTACGCCGACTTGCTTCCGGCTGATGTTTGATGTTTGCCCCCTGCAGAGGAGGTGCAACGTCCGCTGGGGAACCCGAACGGGCTCGGGGCTGGTCCTCCCCAAACTTCTGGACATGGACTCCAGGATCGAGGCTCATTTCTTCATGTACCAGGGCCTCGTCGGCGCTTTGGCGAGCATCTTCGGCAGCAGCTTCTGGCACAAAGACGTCCGTAAGAGTCTGAGTACGCCGAGTGTAGACGCGTACCATCGGGGGAGGATCACCCTCCGGATTTACTGGATCACCGTGTCGGAGTAGAGGAGACTCGGCGATTGGTGAGAGGCTTGGAGCAAACGCATCGTTGTTTGTTCCGGCCATTGCAAACTTCAAGCAGCTTCTTCAGCCGTACGGATGAAAGGAGAAGAGGTCCCACCGGGCGTGCCAGAAATCTGTATGCGCGGAAAAGGTACGGGTCGGCTTTATTGCGCAAAACCAGATTACAAGTGTGGCCGGGACCCGGGTGGCTCGGGTGTAGCGAGTTCGGGTTGCGGCGAGTTCTGATCAGGGGATTGTGGGAAAGATCTTCTGGAGGATCCCTTTGATCCGCGTCTCCATGTGGTGTTCGTGCGAGAGCTCTGAAGGGGTTTCCCAGGACAGGGGTCTTTACAGGGTGAGGGTTTTGGAGAGGCTAAGGAATGTCCACCGTTGCTTTGTCCCTTCCGTGCTTCGTGCATTCTCAGCTAGGGGGTTTTTCGGCTTCGTTCCTCGGTCTTCGTGTCTTCCTCGCTCTTTGCTTGACCTCGGCATCCTTGATCGTCGGTTCGCGGCGTCGATCGTGCTTTTGGCATCGGCTTTGGCTTCGGCTTTTTGGCTTTGGCTTTGCTCCGGCGTGGCTCTGGCTTTTGCTTTGCTTCGGCGCTTGCGCTTGGACGTAGCCGGGAGAGACTTGCGATGCTTTCGTTCTTCCGGACTTCGCGTCGTATCGGCTAGAACGTGCGGTGCTTTTGCTTGTGGCCGACGTAGTCGCTTGGCTTTGGCACTTGCGTTGCTTTGGCGCGGGCTTTACTGGGGCTTTGCTTTGGCTTCTTGCGTTGGTTTTAGCTTCAGCGTCAACTCGGTCTTCTTCTTCGAACGACGTGGGCTACTTCTCCGGTGCTTCGACGGTTTGTGGGTCGGCTGGACTTCTCTTCTTCTCCGGGCTTCCTTGGCGTGATCGGAGTCGAAGAACGCTTTCGAAGATAGTGGGGGTAGCACCGATCTCCGTGCGACGGTTGTAGCGTCGGCCTTTGTTGGTGAAGACGGCGGGGGTAGCGACGGTCTCCGTGCGACGGTTGTAGCGTCGACTTTTGTTGATGAAGATGACGGGGATAGCGACGCTTCAGGCGGTCTGCTCCAGGCTTTCTTCTTCATGGATGGCACAGACGTTTGTCGAAGGCGACGGGTTGATGACGCTTCGTTTCTCTCCTCCGGGCTTTGGAGCTTGATCGGAGTCGAGGATTTGTTGGAGTCGACGGGGTAGTGCCGCTCCGAGCTTCTTCTCCGGCCTTTGCT
Organism: Chamaelirium japonicum; assembly: GCA_947650365.1. Taxonomy (NCBI): domain Eukaryota; kingdom Viridiplantae; phylum Streptophyta; class Magnoliopsida; order Liliales; family Melanthiaceae; genus Chamaelirium; species Chamaelirium japonicum. The sequence continues at coordinate 38,939 of CANTAL010000547.1, read as the reverse complement.
TCTGGCGTCTTCGGAGTCGAAGGGTCTTCTTCTCCGAGCTTTCTTCTTCGTGCACGGAGTCGAAGTCTTGATCTTTTTGTGCAAGGGTCTTCACGTTGATGAGGGCTTTCAATGGACTAAGCCGATCCCGACGGGACAGGCTTGCCCGTGCCTCATGAAGCCTTGGGTCGATGAAGAAGCGTCTCCTCTTCTGCAGAGCTCCCGCGCTTCGTCTTCAGTCTTCAACCGACCTCTTGAACCTTCCCCCACCCCCTCTATTTATAGGCAAAAGGAGGGGGGGAGATATGGAAAGTTCTTAATTTTAAATCCCTTTAATATCTCCCGCTTAATTACCCAAGATTTATTCATCCATTGACGAGGGGAATAAGTCTTCATTCGCTTTCCTTTCCTGGCGGGGCAATTATGGCTGGAGTTTGCACACGAAATCGATGGCGATCGGGCGCTTCTTCTTATGCGTCGGATCGAGGGATCGACGCAGATCTGCGTGTGTGCAGACGTCATACGCAACCTCCCCCCGCGCATGGCGGTATTTTTTTCTTTTTCTTTCTTTTCTTTCCTTTTCTTTTCCTTCCTTTTCTTTTCTTTCCTTTTCTTTTCATTCCTTTCTCTTCTTTTTCCTTGCAGGGCCGGCCAGCCCCCCATGGGGTTCGGGTCCTAGTAGGGCCGGCCCCCATGGGGTTCGGGTCCTAGTAGGGCCGGCCCCATGGGGTTCGGACCCTAGTAGGGGCCGACCCCCCCTTTAAGCGTGGGGTCCACTCCTCTTTTGCTGGGTGCGAATCGGGTCCGGGTCCGCACTGGTGCGTGCAAGTCGGGTCCAAGTCGAAGCGCGCGTCGTGTTCGCATCCGCGTTGGCACACGCAAGTCGGGTCCGGGTTAGACGAAATTCGTGTGTCTACACCCACGCAATGTAAGTTGTGGAAACAGCCAGTTGAACAAGCAAACTGGATTGCTTGGTGTCTATAGACCTTAGGGATGGCAATGGGTCGGGTTCAAGTTTTAGATTCCTATTGTAAACGGGACAGGTTCGGATATTTAAAAATCATAAAAATTAAATTTTCTCACCTGCTCCATTGGCATTCCTAATTGGACCTTATGGCATGCGAGATGTTTTTTTTTTTGGTAAGCTAGATGTGGTTATTACATCATAACCCGGATATCCTCCATGACAAGGGTAGAAACAAATTCCGAAAAGCTTGCTTCCCAAAATCCTTCGCGTCCTGATACTCGGGCTTCCGTCACCAGCCAGTCCGCAACCGTATTAGCCACCCTTGGAATCCAGTGAACTAAGACGTCCAGCAACTCATCCTACACACGCAAACACTCCCTAATAAGGGTACAATTAGTCCCCATGCATCCTTTACCCAAAACTAAAGCATCTCTAGCCCCCTTGGCTTCCGTGAGAACTACTACCTTACTCCTTTTCCGAGCTCTCAAAGCTTCCAATGCCCCCTGCAACGCTAATAGTTCCTCATGGAGAGCACTATTTGCTCGCACTCGAAAAGACACCGCCGCAAAAACTGAGCCCCCCAAAGTCGCCAATACCCAGGCCCTGCTAGCTAGCTCGTCTGGCAACGTAAAAGACCCTTCAGTCCATAAAACATGTTCGACCTCCGGTCCCCAATCTCCTTTGATTCCCAAAGCCACTTTTTGCCGAACAAACTGATAACAATTTTGAAAGCTCTGAACAACCATCGATGGAATCAAGACCCTCACATTGTCGCGAGATGTTCTTTCACATGTGGAACTTTTGAGGAAGGTCTATGTGTTGGAAGCTTGCCTTCTTTATAAATGGGAGAATGCAGTGCTTCGATCAGATGCAAAGAAGGTGATTGATATGGTCACAAGATCAAGGCCAGGGGGTTCTTTGAATGTCCTGTAGGATTTCTTTTCTATTGTTATGAAACGGTGGTTGCATCGGATATGGATGCCCACCGGATAAATACCCCTAGATTCATGGGATATGAGATTTCCCCGTCTCTATCCCAACCTCCAATTATGCCTATATATAGGGGGGTAAATGAATAATACAATGAGGTTTTTCCCAACATGTTATCAGCACGAGCGGAGAGCGCAAGCCATCCGAGCACGACGCGAGAGAGAGAGAAAGAGTCCATTGCGGCGGCTACCCACCAACGACCAGCCCGGGCCAATCTCCCACCGCAAGAGAAAGAGAAGGACGGAGCATCAACCCTCACAACTCGCGGTGACCGCCAAGCAAACTATCGCGCGCCGGGTACGTCTCGAGATCCCTTCTCCGTCGCTCTACGTTAGCTATACCGGCGGACGCACCAGCAGAACCGGTCGCCCTTGGCCGCGAGAGACCCCTCGCGGCTCAACACCAGGCCTCCACGGACCCCTCAACCTATTGCACCCGGCACCATCTCTTGCCGGAGGTAAAGAATCCGGACCGCCTCACCCATCGCACTACGGCTGTACCGAGCACGACCTCGGGACCTTGACCCCGTCGGAGACCCGGGCACCGGCCGGACACAGCCCACCTGACCGAACCGGCACCGGCGTACAGCGGCACGCGACCTGCGCCCGAGTGCAGCGGCGTTTGCTGCGCTTGGGTGCGCCAGCGATGCGCTGCGCCACCAGCGGCAGCGGACTGCGTGCGAGAGGCTGCGGGTGACCGGCGACGCACGCGATCGGCTGAGGCCTTATCTCTCTGGTTTAATCGGAGAAGATGAACAGTGTTCACCTTATTGGGTTTTTAAAACCCAATTACAACCGAACCCTACCCGACTGTGTCTTAATGGCTAAACCCGTTAGCTATTTAATGGCTAAACCCGACCCGCCTGTGTATTAAATCCGTCTGCATGTATATGGCAGACCCGACTGCTTTTATATCAGACCCGACCCGACTGGGTTTATACAGACCCGACTGGATTGATACAGACCCAACTGCATGTATATACCCGACCCGAATGCTATCTAGCAGACCCGACCCATCTAATTTTGCATGCATCCACATATGCTTTACTATCTGATTTAATCTATACCATTCATTTCTATTCTGCTTCTTAAAACCGATCTATAGCCAAATTATTCGATCCATATATGGATCTTGGGTATCTGAAATATTCTGGACGCATTGGTACGGTCAGATTTTACTATTTCATACACACTATTTATGTATTTAACTGTTTAGCCCCTAAGGGACCAATTTGCAATATCTGTTTTACAAATGAGGACAGAATTGTCCTTAATTGTAACAGACTCTATACTGTATATTTATCTTGTGTTCCATGTGCATAATATGTTATTCTCTGCATTAGTTGTATTTAAGCAATTAGTACCTTTCTAGAAAAGCTTGGCAAGGCGCATGACGGTTCCATAGAACCCGCTCTACCTTGGCAAGTGTTTTGTAAAAGGATCCTATTAATACTGAGTATTAATAGACTTTTGTCCATGGCATGTCACTTGTTTTCTACAACATGCCTTTATATGTTAATGTGATGATAATCATAGTAATTAATGTTAATATTCATTAAATCTTCAGATGTCGAACATTACAAAATTAGACTTCCATGCATTAAATGTCAATGGAAGCAATTTTCTGAATTGGCGAGTAGATAGTTTGCTACATCTACAAGCGAAGAACTTAGAGAAAGCTCTAGAAGAGAATAATGGATTAAAACCGGATGAAAAAGCTAAAGCCCTCATCTTCCTTAGGCACCACATACACGAAGATCTAAAGAATGAATATATGAACATAGTAGATCCAGCAGATCTCTGGAAGGCACTCAAGGAACGCTATGATCACCAGAAGATGATCACTTTGCCAGCAGCAAAGAGCGAATGGATCACCCTCAGGTTCCAGGACTTCAAGACCGTGGCTGAGTTCAACTCGAAGTTACTCAACATCGTCAGCAAGCTAAAGCTTTGTGAGGAGAAAATAGATGATGCTCAGATGATCGATAAAACACTCTCTACCTTCCACCCAAATAACATTATTTTACAACAGCAATACAGGGGGATGAAGTACCAGAAGTACTCGAAACTCATAGAGGTTCTCCTGATCGCTGAAGAACATAATAACCTACTGATAAAGAATCACAATTCTAGACCCACTGGATCATTGGCATTGCCAGAAGCAAACGCCAATGATTTCTACCAAGGTAGAGGCAAAGGTAGAGGCAGAGGAAGGAGAGGTGGAAGACACGGCAGAGGAGGGCGCAATAACTACCCTGGAAGAGGTAGAAATCACCCTTGAAGAGGTGGACATCAGAATCATCCTCGAAGAGATGCTTATTATGGTCCTAGGAAGGACACACACTTTAAAAACAAGTGGATCGCTCCTCAGAATCCAGAAAAGAATAATCCCTCTAAACCTGAAGATAAGAGGGACATATGTTTTGAATGTGGAAAGGAAGGACACTGGTCCAGAAACTGCCGTGCTAGTAAACATGAGAAGAATAAGTACAAAAGTACAGGGGTACCTGCAGAGACAAATATGAATGAAGATAACAATGAGTGGCCTGAAGATTACCAGAAGCAAACCGATGCCCTGAAGACATCGTACCTGGAAAGTTCAGATTACTTTGATGAGTTAGACGATGGCACATTAAATCCCTAAATCTAGGGATCTCTGGAGACTTTAGTTTTTCTTTTATTTATTCCGTCAGACATTGCTAAGTAGTCTTTATTTCCTGTCAAACATTGCTAAGTAGTTTTTATTTTCAGTCAGACATTACTCAGTAGTTTTTATTCTGTCAGACATTGTTGAGTAATTTTTATATTCTATTGGATATTATCAATTTATATTATCATTATGATGATTTTACTTAGAAATTGTGCTAGTAAGTTTTATCATTGATACTTCTCTTATGGTATTTATTGACTCATAACTTATCATTTAGGAACGATGACCAACTGCAAAGAGATTTGCCTGATAGATAGTGCAACAACACATACCATACAGAAACACAGAAAATTCTTTACAAATCTTGAATATAATTCACGTATGGTTACTACAGTGGCTGGCCCTACTGACATAGTTACAGGGTCCGGAAGAGCCCATATACTTTTACCTAATGGTACTCATTTGCTAATTAAGGATGCTCTATACTCAGAAAATTCCAGAAGAAATTTACTGAGTTTCAAAGACATCCGAGCAAATGGATATCATTTAGAAACTACAAATGAAGGCAATCTAGAATACCTCTGCATCATATCTAAAAACGGAGAGCATATTTCAATACTAGAAAAATGCTCAACCCTATCTTTAGGGTTATACTTTACCCACATTGGGGTTATGGAGTCCTATGCCACTCACTTGAACCAGAAGTTCCCAAATCCTGAAGATTTGGTCCTTTGGCATGATAGATTAGGTCACCCAGGGTCAGGTATGCTTAGAAAGATCATTTACAATTTCTATGGTCATCCTCTTAACAATCGAAGTTTGACTTTTCCAAATGACTATTTTTGTGACCCTTGTTCCTAAGGGAAGTTAATCACTAGACCTTCTTTTAAGAAAATAGAGATAGAATCACCTACCTTCCTGCAGAGGGTTCAAGGTGATATCTGTGGTCCTATACACCCTCCTAGTAGTCCATTTAGATATTTTATGGTCCTAATAGATGTATCTACTAGATGGTCATGCGTGAGCCTACTCTCCACTAGAAATTTAGCATTTGCTAGATTATTATCCCAGATTATCAAACTTAGAGCTAGTTTTCCTGATAACCCTATCAAATCTATCCGATTGGATAATGCAGCTGAATTCTCTTCTAAAATCTTCAATGACTTCTGTACATCCATCGGAATAGAAGTCGAACATTATGTCCCCCATGTCCACACCCAGAATGGCCTTGCTGAAGCTTTTATCAAGCGCTTGCAATTAATAGCTAGATCATTACTCTTACAATCCAGACTTCCAATTTTTGCATGGGGGCATGCTATCTTGCATGCTGCTAATCTTATTAGACTCAGACCTACTTCATACCATAATTTTTCTCCTGCACAACTTGTGTCAGGTATTCAGCCTAATATTTCTCATCTTAGAAAGTTTGGATGTGCTGTGCATGTCCCTATTCCCCCTCCAAATAGAACTAAGATGGGTCCTCAACGTAGATTGGGGATTTATATAGGTTTTGACTCACCTTCAATCATAAGATTCTTAGAACCCTTAACAGGTGATCTATTTACTGCTAGATTTGCAGATTGTCATTTCGATGAGACAGTCTTCCCGCCGTTAGGGGGAGATAAAGAAGTTTCTAGGCAACGACCTGTTCCCGAAGAACGGCGTGAATTATCGTGGAATACTTCCACTATGTCTCATCTAGATCCTAGATCTCCCCAATGTGAGGTAGAAGTAAAAAGGATTTTGCATTTGCAAGATATTGCAAATCAATTACCTGATGCCTTCAATGATGCAACTAATGTAACTAAGTCGTTTGTTCCAGCCAAAAATGTACCTGCAAGAATTAATATTCCAACTCCCGCTAATGAAACTGCTGCATGTCAGAAACGTGGCAGACCTATAGGTTCCAAAGATTCAGTTTCCCGGAAGAGGAAGTTGAATGAGAAATCATGCCCTAAAACTCCAGAAGAAGTTAAGGTTCCAGAAGAACCTGGTCATAATGCTCCAGAAGAGATTATGGACCATATTTTTCTAGAAGAAAATATTTCCCAACGGCCAAATTTCCCTCAAACTCCTGAAGAGATCCCTGCAGTGATTATGGATAAGGTACCGGTACCAAATAATGAGAGCTCAATATTCCATATGAGGGGTGAAATTTGGGACCGAAAGGAAATAGTCATCGATGACATATTTGCATACAAAGTAGCTACTGAAATAACAAAGGGCGATGATGAAGATAATGAACCACGTAGTATATATGAATGTCGACATAGAACTGATTGGCCAAAATGGAGAGAAGGTATTCAAGCTGAACTTGAATCTCTCAAGAAACGTGGTGTATTTGGACCTATAGTACAAACACCAAATAACGTAAACCCTGTAGGTTTCAAATGAGTGTTTGTAAGAAAAAGAAATGAAAATAATGAAATCGCTAGATATAAGGCAAGGCTTGTAGCACAGGGATTCCTGCAGAAACCCGGGATTGATTATGAAGAGACATATTCCTCTGTTATGGATATAGTTACATTTAGATATCTCATTAGTCTCACAGTTTCTGAAAAACTAGAGATGAGACTAATGGATGTCGTAACGGTATACCTATACGGGAACCTAGACACAGATATTTATATGAAAATCCCAGAAGGATTCAAGTTGCCCGAAGCAACATCAAAAGTCCCAGAAGGATTCAAGTTGCATGAAGCAACATCAAAGAGTGCGCACTCGATAAAACTAAGACGAGCATTGTACGGCCTGAAGCAATCCGGAAGGATGTGGTACAATCGCCTTAGTGAATACTTGTCTAGGGAAGGTTATAAGAATGATCCCATATGCCCATGCGTTTTCATAAAGAAATCAGAAAATAGATTTACTATAATTGCAGTTTATGTGGATAACATAAACTTGATTGGGACTCCTGAAGAGCTCAAGAAAACTTCTGATTATCTAAAAAGGGAGTTTGAAATGAAAGAACTTGGTGATACTAAGTTTTGTCTCGGCCTGCAGATCGAGCGTAACTCTAGTAGGATTCTAGTACATCAATCCTTATATACTGAAAATTTGTTAAAGAAATTTAATATGGATAAATGTCACCCACTAAGCACTCCCATGGTAGTTAGACCTCTTGATATTCATAAAGATCCATTTAGACCTAAAGAGGAACATGAAAATATTCTTGGTTCTGAAAAACCGTATTTAAGTGCTATTGGTGCTTTATTGTATTTAGCTCAATGTACTAGACCAGATATATATTTTTCTGTTAATCTATTGGCTAGATACAGTTCAGAACCGACTCTTAGGCATTGGAATGGAATAAAACAAATATTTAAATATTTGCGAGGAACCACTGATATGGGATTGTTTTATTCTTGTGGTACTCCTCACTTGATTGGTTATGCAGATTCAGGTTTTCTCTCTGACCCCCATAAGGGTCGATCCCAAACAGGGTATGTATTTCTGAATAACAATGCAGCTATTTCTTGGAGATCGACCAAACAAACACTTGTGGCTACATCATCGAACCATGCTGAAATATTAGCCCTGCATGAAGCAAGTAGAAAATACGTATGGTTGAGGTCACTTGTGCAGCATATCAGAAGCAGTTGCCAGTTGGCATCCGTTACCAAAGAGCCGACAGTTATCCACGAAGATAATGCCGCATGTATTGCTCAAATTCAAGCTGGCTTCATCAAGGGAGATCGAACAAAGCACATATCACCAAAGTTTTTCTACACCCACGAACTTCAGAAGAAAAGGGAGATTGAAGTCAAGTAAGTACGGTCAAGCGACAATCTTGCGGATCTCTTCACCAAAGCTTTGCCCAAGTCTACTTTCCAGAAAATGGTGTACGGCATCGGACTGCGACGGCTCAATCACCAAACAAATTGATGTAATAAGGAGGAGATATAATCAGGGGGAGAGATGTAATAATGTAATCAGGAGGAGATATAATCAGGGGGAGAGATGTAATAGTGGTAATGTAATTGTTAGGCGGAGGGCATCCTGAAGATGCAAATTTATGCGCGCTGTACTCTTTTTCCTTTGGTAGGGTTTTTCCCACAGGGTTTTCCCATCAAAGGTTTTAACGAGGCAGCATTATGCGCACCCACCAAAGTTCCTGAAGAACTTGTTCCTGAAGAACTAAGGTTGTACTCTTTTTCCTTTGATAGGATTTTTCCCACTGGGTTTTTCCATCAAATGTTTTAATGAGGCAATCATTGATAAAATGGTGGTCATCCAAGGGGGAGTGTTATGAAACGGTGGTTGCATCGGATATGGATGCCCACCGGATAAATACCCCTAGATTCATGGGATAGGAGATTTCCCCGTCTCTATCCCAACCTCCAATTATGCCTATATATAGGGGGGTAAATGAATAATACAATGAGGTTTTTCCCAACATCTATTATATTTTAGTAGACCCCGCTTTAACATAAAACTAGGCCCAAAATTGGCCCGGCCCCAAGCTCGACTGGACATTGCTCGGGCTGATCCTTTGGGCTCGTGGCCCAGCCTGGCCTTAGTACCATGTCAGGCTGAAACGGGCCGGGTCAACGAGGGGATGGCCATTGGTTTTTTTTTTTTGTTCATATAAAGGGGAGGTCACAAATTATAAACACCGCACATAATCACCGGCACCACCGCTGGACCATGGAAAGGGAAACAAGCTACCACAAGTCGCTGGAAACCCCGACAAGTCCCTCCAGAAACATCCACGCCACGCCGAGCTGGAGCTGCCACACCATCGACGAGACCAAGAGCCACTGTAATGGGCATGGATGAGGTCCAAAACCTATTCAAGGCCGCCGCAACGATTGAACGCGCTGCTGCACCACATCGGAGAGGAGACCGTACGCCTTTCAACCGCCACCGGAGCCTAAGGAACATCTCCAAAATTCTAAAAACATGAAAAAAAAAAAAAAGGAAAAGGGGAAACAAACCTTATATACAGGGGACCGGAGGGAAGAAGCTCAGATCCTGACCCCTTGGAGGAGGTCGCCGAAGATCTTGTTCCCCCCCCCGGATCCACCGGCGGCGGCAATCGAGGAGGCCAAGAGGAGACCGGCATAGCCCTAAAACCAGGGACCGAGAAGAGAAAAGAGAATGTTGCTTTTTTTTTTTTGGGTAGACTAGAAAGTGGCCATTACAGAATGGCATGAAGGTCTTTCCCTTCCCAAGCCAGGGATGACATCAAGAAATCCATCTCCAGTAACCCTCCATCTCACGGATGCGGGCCACCTGTGTAAGCCAGTGGACCACACTATTAGCCGTACGATACACCTAGTGCACCGTACTACTTGTCAAACAATGCCAACACCGCATACATTCTACAATAATCGGGCATACATCAAAAGGGATATCCTTGCACACCTCTAAAGCATCACGAGCCCTCTGCGCGTCCGTAAAGATAGTCGTGTCCCTGCTACATCTTCGAACCTGCTCCTCAAAAGCCCCCTTATTGCCATAAGCTCCGTCTGCAAATGACTATCCACTCGACACCTAAAGGCTGCCGCCGCCCGCACCTGACCATCTCTTGAGGCCAAGGCCCATGCCCCACTTGCCAACTCACCTTTCTCTTTGAAGGAGCCATCTGTCTATATGAATTCATGCACCGTCGGCCACCTTGTAGCGTTCAGTGGGAACGTAACACTGCAATCCTGAACGAATTGACAACTGAACTTTATAGACTGATGTACACAGGTTCGGATCCAGGCCTTTGCGCTGGAACAATTGCAGATATCTAGAAACCCATAGATTCCACAATCCCCCTGCCACCAGCTCACTCAGGGTTGGGCATCTTATCTCCATCGTATGTTCCTGATCGTGTAATAGCTTAACAGTCTGGCACCGAATACCCGTACTATTCGACATATGTGTCCAGAACTCCACTGCTCTCGGGCAACTCCAAAAACATGATCAATATCCTCCTCTTCTTCCGCACACCATGGGCAGCCTCCCCATGCCCATCCTAGGCGCCTCCTTAACATTGATACCATAGGGAGCGCTCCATGTAGTAATTTCCATAGGAAAATATAAACTTTGGGTGGAGTCCGAAAATTTCACAACCCGGCCCCCCTCCACCTTTGTGGGCACACTCCCTCCTCCCCATTATTCTCCCGTAGCCCTAGGAGAATTTTAGGGTACTTGGGCCGCATCTTTGTGTCCTTCGCCTCCAAGCCCTGAACTCGTCTCACAATAGTAATCAGCCACTGGAAAACCCTCAAACTTTGCCATCCAATCTAGTTACCCAAGTGGTTCTGATGCAAGACGCGAATCCATTGAGCACCAACCCAGAAAAGGAAATGTTGCTTAATTCTGTACACCACCACCACCACCACCACCACCACCACCACCTTAATTTTAGAAGATCAAATGAATGGGTTTTTAGAAAAGATCCAAATCATTAACCAAGGATTTTAGGTGTGGGGACAAAGTCCTTGTTTTTGAGTCCCTGGAAACCCTGATTTTTACCACTTTAATGCCCATCAATTGTTTTTTAAGGCACCCATCAATTGTTGAAGTTCATACCCTCGATGTTTATGGCCTTGTATAGATCCGGTGGACCTCTCCTCGGCTTGTGTATGGCTGCTCCCGATCTTAACGTGGTGCGGCGGATGCGATTTGGCTTGGTGGATCCAGTGTGCGGTTCGACTGTCCCTTCCCTCACCAGGTATGGCAGCTCGGTCCTGTGGTGGCATCTTTCTGGCGGCCGATGGCTGTTCGTCCACAGTCTTGATGTATTTTTTTCTCTGTTTTTTTGATTGTATGGACTAGGTCCCTACTGTTCCCCGCCTGTGTGGTGGTCTTGTTCCCACCGGGTGGAGGTCTCTTATGTTGCGCTGGCATGTGGCGACTCTTGAGGATCCAGTTGTGATTTTCCCTTGATGATGAATAAAAAAAAAAAGTAGGAAAAAAAAAAAAAAAAAAGAAAAAGATGTTCATGGACTGAAAGTTTACAAGAGTTCATGAGTCCTTTATTTTCAAGTTCCACATAAAACTCCGTAACGGTAACTCCTCTCGTCTGCATCTGTTCATTGCTTCTATGTAAACCAGGGTCTATTACTTCGTGGTGAAAAAGTTTGGTACTATTTTCTGTGATTCTATGAGAACATAACTGCATTGGGTATATGTAGATGTTAGCCATTATACTCTTACTAGTAAGAAATCCGGGCAATGCCTAGATGAACTTGATGCAGGTCACTTAGCACAAATAATTAACATCACAACCATCCGAAGAACTGTACAATCTTAAGTGATTGTGATTAGGGGTGGCAATGAATCGTGTCGGGTCGGATTTGTGCCGTGTCTAGTTTCAGGTCGTGTTCAAAACCCCTAGACCTGGACCCAACCCGTTTAACTAATTGTATCTAAATCCTAAACCCGTACCCGACCCGCTTATAAACGGGTAGACCCGATAAGACCCATTAGACCGGTTTACCACAACAAGTCGATTCAGTTGGCCCAATCCAGCCCAATCCGACTCGACCCAAACTGACCCAATAGACCCGCTGATATTATATATTACAGTATCGGATTGCGGGTAGACCCGACCCGACACGACCCGTTGAATTTTAAACTGGTCTTCCCGGGTCTACCGTGTCCAGACCCTAAACCCGGACCCTACCTGTTTATAAAACGGGCCTATCGTGTCGACCCAAACCCGTTTATGTTAGAATTGGTGAGGTCTACAGCTCGTAAAAACCAATAGTTTAGCTATGTATGGTTGATAGTATAGGATTGTATATTGGTACGTACCTTAGTACGTGTTCTGATTACAGAACAGAGAGCCATGGCTACATGGTAATCCACTTGAGTAGGAGACTCAAGGGACTGGTCCCATGTAACCTAAATATGTTCGCAGCTCTGATTAGGGTTGGTCGCCCTATCAGGATAAGCTGTTGGGATGATAGAGCGTGGGTGTCTCCACCACGGTCATTACCAGGCACAGTGTCTATGGCCGAACGGAACCAACACGATGCACAGATCGGTGAGCAGACACCGGTGCACTAAACTGTGTTTCTGCTTAGGGTAAAACGGTCCTAAATCCTGAGGAACCATGTCTGGTTGACTAACCAGTTGTGTGGTGCTTTGGCACACCAATGTGTGAGGATCCGGATGCAGTAATCCAAAACCACGGTGTACTGGGTTACCCGGCTGGCGTTGCATCAGCGTGTCACTCCTGCAGGCTATACATACCCCTAATGGGAGGTGCATTCCTTGGCCTGACCTACGTCGTATTAAACCCTGGCCAGGTGGTCATCAGTTGGACTAGTGACGGATCCGGTTACTCGGCAGAGTAATCGAAGGTATGATGTATATGGTCAACCTGGAAGGAACCGAGTCATATGAGCACTCGAGTTTGACGGTATTCTCCACCGCTCGAGTTGCATCATGGCACCAGATGGAGAGACAACGGGTTTACCATACTAAGCGGAGAGCAGGGGTATGCAGGAGAACATAGTAAGTCCGGGAGAATTGGAGTACAGCCTGTGTCGCACTTTGGGTGGCCACACAGGTTAACTCGGACTCAAATGATCGATGGTACACTCGGGTAGTGTGTCGATCAAGTCTAAGTTGGAAGCCATAAACCATGGTCCCTGAAGGTTCCACCTTATCGATATTATGTACGGTCCTTGTACAATCTCCTCGAAACACAGGACGCAGTAAGAGGAAGTGAGTAGTCCAAGCCTATGCTCCGTGAGTGCTTCGCACTAGTACACGGTAGATGCGTAGCTACGTGTGTGCACTAAGGAAAAACCTTATGTTAGTGCAGAGACGCATGTAGCAATTCCTTGTCATAAGTGGACTTTTCCACATGGGTGCGATGCACCGGGACATGTTGCGAGTTAACTAGTTGACTTTACTAGGGGCACCTTACGGGAACCTCAGAGAATAGTGAAATCACTGGTGCACTTCACTTATGTGTGTCTTGCAAAGTCTCGTACATGAGGAACGCCCAACTAGTGACATAAGGGTGTTTTGGTCATACCATGCGCCACTATGCACTAGGGGGGCCGGCCTTAAGTGTTGAGAGACTGGTCAAGGCCGGCCCCATTGGTTTCAGGAGGTTGTTGCCTCCAATGAAGGGTTCGATCATGAGGCACAGAAAATAGGCTGGTTTTGACCGTTTTCAAAACCAAGGAAAAGATAGAGATAAATGAGAGATATATAGGGAGATATTTGAATTAGTTGAACTTCTTGAGCCACACCGCCTCCTTGGCTGCTTCACACGTCGCAATATACTCAGTCTCTGTCGTCGAATCCGTGATGCATCCCTGCTTCACGCTCCTCCAACTGACAGCTCCTCCTTCCAATGAAAACACAAACCCTGACGTACATCTCCTGGATTCCGAATCTGATGCAAAGTCAGAATCTGTATACCCAATCGGCATCAGTTCCTATGAAAAGTAAACTAACTCATAATCTCTCGTCCTACAGAGATACTTGAGTATACTTTTCACAGCAGTCCAGTGCCCAGGACCCGGATTTGACTGATACCTGCCCATCATGCCTACTGTATAGCATATATCTGGTCTCGTGCACTGCATAGCATACATCAGACTCCCTACAGCCGAAGCATAAGGTATCTTCTGTATCTTTGCCCACTCCTCAGGAGTCTTAGGACCCTGATTCTTGGACAATTTCATTCCATGTCTGAATGGAACCAGTCTCTTCTTGGAGTTGTGCATACTGAATCTGACCAAGATAGTATCTATGTTGGCTGACTGTGACAGCGAGAGAGTCTTGTTCTGACGATCTCGAGTTACCTTGATCCCCAGAACATAACTCGCTTCACCCAGGTCTTTTATGTCAAATTGAGAATATAACCACATATTCACTGTAGATAACGTTCCAATATCGTTTCCAATGAGCAGGATATTGTCCACGTAAAGTACCAGAAAAACTACTATAATCTTATCGCTCCTTTTATAAACACATGGTTCATCCACGTTCTGTTCAAATCCATAAGACTGGATAGCCTGATCAAAATGCATATTCCAACTTCTAGATGCTTGCTTCAATCCATAAATGGACCGTTTCAACTTCCACACCAGACTTTTCTGACCTTTTGCGATAAAGCCTGGAGGCTGGGACATATAGATGTCTTCGTCCAAATCCCCGTTGAGAAATGCGGTCTTGACGTCCATTTGCCAGATCTCCTAATCTTAATGGGCTGCAATGGACAAGAGGATCCGGATTGACTTAAGCATAGCCACTAGTGAAAGGTTTCGTCATAGTCGATCCCTTCTCGCTGGGTATAACCCTTAGTGACTAGTCTAGCTTTGTAAGTCTAAACGGTACCATCCGGGCCTCTTTTTCTTTTGTACACCCACTTACACCCAACAGGTTTAATGTTGTGAGGCGGTGTTACAAGTGTCCAGACCGAGTTTTGGGACATCGATGTCAGTTCTGCCTCCATGGCTTTCTGCCATGCTGCATGGTCAGAGGATACCATCACTTCGTCATAGTTCAGAGGATCATCCTCCTAAAACTCTGGATCTACCAAGAAGGCTTCTCCAATGTATCTATCACGAGCACTTGTGGTCCTCCCACTGTGATGAGCCTGCGGTGGTTCCATAGGAGTCGATTCTACAGTATCGTTTATTTTAGTGGTATCGGTTCCTACTACGTTTTCTGTCTGCGCACTCCCATCAGTACCAAGCAATTCTTCAAGAACTACTTTACTGGTGGGCGTATGGTCTATTAAATAATCATGTTCCAGAAATACAACGTTCATCGAGATGATAATCTTTTTATCATCAGGATCATAAAATAAACCACCCTTTGTCCCTTTTGGATACCCAACGAACAGACATACCTTAGTCTTTGACTCCATCTTATCTTGCTTGTCCTTCCGCACATGTGCTGGATAATCCCAAATCCTAAAGTACTGCAGGCTTGGCTTTCGCTTCAACTACAGCTCCTAAGGAGTTAGAGGTACTGACTTTGATGGAACAAAGTTCAAAGTATATGCTGCCGTCTCTAGGGCATATCTCCAAAAACTAGGTGGCAATGTTGCATAACTCATCATAGTCCGAACCATGTCTAACAAAGTTCAGTTTCTCCTCTCAGATACACCGTTTTATTGTGGTGTCCCTGGTGCAGTCAACTGGGATACGATCCCATGCTCACGTAGGTACCCAATAAATTCATCCGATAGGTATTCGCCTCCTCGATCCAATCAAAGAGACTTGATACTCTTACCTATCTGCTTTTCTGCTTCAGCTCTGAACTCCTAGAATTTATCAAAGGATTCAGACTTCCACTGCATTAGGTATATGTATCCAAACCTCGAGTGATCATCCGTGAAGGTGATGAAATACTCGAAGCCTCCTATGGCATGGATACTTATGGGCCCACATACAACAGTGTGTACCAACTCTAATACCTCATGAGATCTACTACCTTTGGCTTGAAAAGATCTTTTAGTCATCTTGTCTTCCAATCAAAACTCATATGTTGGTAGGCTTTCTGAAATATCTGAACTTAAAAGTCCTACCTTAACCAACCTGTGAATCATGTCTGAGGCTATGTGTCCAAGCCTTAGATGCCAAAGGAGTGTTGAATTATCTGAGGGAATTTTTTTTAGATAAATTAACCACACATGCTTCAGTTATGTTATCTTGCTTATGATAGGAGTTAATTACATAGAGACTATTCTGTGTCTTTCCTTTACAAACAAAGGAACCATTCAATTTAATTGACACACCAGAAGCATCAAATAAAACTGAAAAACCTTCATTATTCAATAAGGAAATAGAAATTAAATTGCGTCTCAAGGACGATACATAAAGTATGTCTTTAAGTAATAAACGTCTTTCATCAAGAAACTACAAGACATCTCCAACTGCTTCAGTCTCTGCCACGGCCTTAGTTTACATGCTTAGGATTATCTCCCCATCACCCAATTTTCTTGTCTCCATGAATCCCTGCAAATTATTGCAAGCATGGTTAGTGGAATCAGAATCAATAATTTATAAAACTGGAGAACAACTGGATGCTATAAGGGATTACACTATATGGATTTGAGATATACCTGTCTCAGCCTTCTTGGGAGCCGCGCGGCGGTCATCCTTCCAGTGCCCCTTCTTGCCACATCGAAAATATTTTCCTTTGGGCTTCGTCGGACCATCCTGCTTAGGAACCTGCGACTGCACCTGGCCCATCTTCACGGGTTTCTTAGACTTTCTTTTCTGAAACTTGCCTTTGGCTTTCAGAGAAGACTTCCGCTCTACGTTCAAGGATTGGGCTCCTGCCTTCATCCCATCCTCTGCCACCTGGAGCACCGCTAGGAGCTCTGCATTAGACATCTCTAACCGGTTAAGGTTAAAGTTGGAAACGAAGCCCTCAAACGCTCCTGACAAAGACGCGAGAAAAATATCGGTCTGGATCTCTGTATCCAAGATGACATCGAAGGAACCAAGCTCATTCACATAGCCAAACAATTTCAACATATAATCCCGAACTAAAGTCCCCTCTGCCATCTTCATGGACACCAATTTCTTGATGGTCAGGTAACGTGTTACCCGACTACAACCCTCGAACATTTCCTTTAGATAGAGCATCATGGCTGAAGCGAAGGTCATGTCTTCAACTTGCTTTTGAAGGACGGTCTGCAAGGATGCCACTATGTAGCACTTGCATATCTCATCAACATCTAGCCAGTCTTTTCATTCCTTCAACTGGGCCTCAATAGCACTTGGTCCCGGTATGGCCGGGTGAGGGGTACTTAGGGCAATTGTGTGTTTGCCAACCCTTAGGACGAGAATCAAGTTACGCTTCTAGTCCTCGTAGTTTGGTCCTATAAGTTTGTTATCATTAAGGATGGAGGCAAGGGGGTCGAGCTTGGTCATGATTTCTGTAAACAATGGTTTAAAGCAAAAATTAGGGTCTACTACAATCTATTTTATAGAATT
This sequence comes from Chamaelirium japonicum, assembly GCA_947650365.1. Lineage (NCBI taxonomy): Eukaryota > Viridiplantae > Streptophyta > Magnoliopsida > Liliales > Melanthiaceae > Chamaelirium > Chamaelirium japonicum. The sequence continues at coordinate 21,440 of CANTAL010000547.1, read as the reverse complement.
TAAAAATAGATAATATTTACTCCAGTCGCTATGTCTTCACTACCTCAAGTAGAGATATCCAGGAATCTAAATTCCCTGGGCTTGAGCACTGAGACTATCGGTCTTGAATTGGAGACAGCATCTCGGTGAGAGCAAGCAACCGCATCTGCCAACGGGGTTATTACGACCCAGTCTTCATCAGAATTACCCATGGCAAACTGAAAGACCTCCCAATCTCCTTTTGGCCAGCTTTATGTGACCCGCGTGTACAGCAACGGCGACTTTATACAAGTTTTCAGATGCTTCTCACAAATCTAGATGGTGTCGGTAGGGGGATTCATAGGCTCCCACGGTGCAGGAAAAAACCGTCACATACTGTCACCGATATCCTCCATGTCCCAAAGGAAACCACTAGGCGAACCAGCATGGAAGGAAACAAAGCTATCACCCGGTGGGAATATCAAACTACGTACCTCCCACTTAGACCCTTAGCCGGTTGTTTGTGGAGGCCAGGGGCTCCCCTTTGGAGGGAACCTCTTACACATCTCTTCTTTATGAGGTTTTATGCATATTTAGAAAGGTCACGACCTCCTAGACTTAGACCCTAGTCTACCGCGCTCCCACTAGGATTACAAACCTTCCTGCAAAGCATTAGTATCATTGGAAAATATCATAATCCCTACCTCGAATACTCAGCTTTCACCTTTCTTGCAAGGATCACATTACATAGATTCCAAGGATCCCGATACCTCACTAGTTTGCCCATAATCCTAAGATCTGGAGCCTAGCCTAAAGTCAACGTGAAAAGGACTCCCACTAGAATGACGTCTCGTTCACAATTTGATGTCTGATGTCATAGTAGACCTCATCTCATTATAGGTTTCGTTGCTGGCCAAATAGGGACATCCGACAACCTTCGCCGGACCTCAACCTAATGGTGGCATAACCAAATCGTGATGAGTTCACACTACCATCAAACGTCAACTAGAAACAGGTATCACTTAGTAGAATCATAACCTAACTTGGTCGCTAGGACCATGTGTGGAAAGGACATCCCACTAGGGTTATCATATTTCTTATGGAGACATTAGTTATCTCTAAACAAATCTAACACTGCGTCTATCTCGGTGGACAGTACTTGGCTACCTAAACTACCACGAGGGTGGTTACCACCTTTCCTTTTAGCTAGCCAGCGGATTCGCACGTGTTAGAACCATATAGAGACACCGATGAATCCATAAGCTTAGTACTAACCCTAAGCCTGATCTAGAGACTAACTCACAAGCAAGATAGATAATTAAATTATCATCGGGGTTCTCTAAACACTAAGTAAAGAGAATCAACATAAATAGCATCCAAACTGAATCAAGTCCACGGTCCGACCCCTGAACCTGAATAGCACAGCCAAGATATCCTGCTCTTCCGTTCTGTATAATCTCTGACGACGATCCCGATCATCGCCAACGTGCACGCTTTCACCGGGTCTTTATACGCCATGGTACCGCTTGCCTCAACTGTGGATGTAACATCATCTCCTTTTTTCTGTGACCGAAAAACTAACACGCTCCGAGCAAATGCTCGTTCGTGTACAAATTTACTGGAAAGAAAAGAAAACAATCCTAGAAAACATGGCCAGGGAACCGAGGGTGGTCAACCTCCACCACCGCCCATCTAGAGGCTTAAAATCCACAAGCACAATAATAATCAATACAAAAATAAATCCGGGGTCTGACCCGTGGAGGCATGCAATCACATATTACTATTCAGCACGGCACCTGCAAAAAGATGATACATAGCACAATCCATATGCATGATCTGCGCCAAACCCCGACGAAAACATATGCCATCATATATTCACTTGATGTTTTCACGAATTTATGTATGAAGCATACACCAAAGCGTGCTCTGATACCAATTGTTGGAATTGAATCTGCTTATCAGAGTTGCAGCGGAAGCAAAAGATAGATCCGAAGATCATACGGTGTATATTTCATTACAATTAATTCTACAAAACAATCTACATGCAAATCTATGATCTTAGCATATATGCGGACACCCTAGAGGCATACTACGATCTACGGAAGATATGCATGCATCTAGTTAGGTGTTTAGAATCATCATACCTTATGGATCTATGATCCGGAGAGAACAGAATGATGAATAATCGCACGTGAATCGCAAGAGAAGTATCGAATAGTACCTTGTTCTTTGCGAAGGGAGGAATTCTCGAAGTCCTATCTCTGAGTGCAAGGACTACGAGCCGACGGAGGAATCCATTGCGAAGACGATGGCGAGCTACAAGATCTTCTCCTTCTTTTTCTCTCTTCTTCCTTCTCCTTCCTTCCTCCTTCTTCTTCCTTCTTCTTCCTCTTTCTTCCTTGGCCGAAACCTCAGAAAGGAAGAGAGGGAGAGGGGGTTCGAATTTTGTAGAGGGGAGAGGCTAGAGCCAGCCCCTCCCTCTCTATTCCTCTTATAAGGCTAGCCTCCTAGTGCTACAAGCAAGCTAGGGCCGGCACCTAGTAGATAGGGATGAGAGGGGTTGGTTTTTAGGGCTTCCACAAGCCTATCGTGAAGCCTGGACAAAAACGACATTCACGAAAAGTGAAAAACTGAAGGAGAGATTGAGTGAGGTGCGCTACTCGGAATCGAGTTCCGTCAGCGTCTATGAGCTCCTAGAATTATTCCGCTCATTCTAAGATCTATATTTAATATGTTCTGAGCCATATTTCAGTATTTACCAAAATACCCCTACGGCCCTTAACACATGTGAATTAGGTTCTTAGGCTCCGGGCTTGTGCTCCATCGCGCTACTTCGCATCCAACGTATCCAACCAGGTCGGGGAAAAATTCTTATACGCAATGACAGGGTGGAACCTTTAGGGTTCGGGATCTCTAGCTCCAACCGGATCCTTGATTAACTGTTCCGGTGACACACCGAAAGTTCCGTTAATCAGCCCTAATCCGATTAACCCGCATAGCCACCTAGAGTGCGACGCGAGTTAAACTCTAGTGATCCTAAACTTATGTTACTCCCTCGTAATCCTGTTCTCTACTATACTCTGATAATCCTTAGTCCCTCCTATTACTGGTGCCATGATACGACTCGGGCTGTGGGGAGCACCGTCAGATCCCGATCGATCATCTGACTAGGAATTGATGACTTGTCATCTATAACACCACACACCTTCCGGTGCTATACCTAGTATCCGGAACATCGTCAGTCATACTGACAACCACCAGGCCTGGGTTAATTATGTGGACAGATTGACTCATCAAAACGTACCCATCCAATACTGGACGTCGGATAACCTGTAGGGATTACATGTCACTCAAGCGCCAGCCGGGTAACCCAACGTACCGTGGTATTGGACTATGGAATGTCCGCAGACATTGGCACATCAAAGCACCACACAACTGGTTGGCCCAGTGTACATGGTCTCTCAGGGTTAAGGACATATTATCTATAGTAGTAAGACGGTTTATGCACCAGTGTCTGAATCACTGAACTGTGCACCGACTTGGTTCCTATTCAACACGATCATCATACTTGGTCTGGTGAATGGGAATCCTACGTTCCCGTGGTGGAGACTTCACCACATCCTATACCTACCAATAGTTTGTTCTCGGTGAAGCGACCGGCATCACCTAAGCCGTGAACTAGTTCTAGGTCTACACACAACTGGTACACTGGATCTCCTAAGCATGGATCCACCATGTGCCTCAGTGGCCTACTGTGTTCCCTAGGGTCCTTTATTATATGTGTATTAACATATACCAAAGTAGTATTCTAAGTAAAGCAATAACCAAAGTCATCTTTATTAATGTTAATACAGAAAATCTACGCTCATGACACACGAGCTACAATAATCTCCCACTTGTCCTAGCGGGTAACAACAGTCTTAACTCCCATGGCATCTACATGTTTCTCAAAAGCCTTGGTCGGTAACGCCTTTGTGAAAGGGTCCGCCATGTTATTTGCAGACACCACCTGAGTCACTGCAACCTCCCCTCGCTTCTGCAAGTCCCGGATAATGTAGTATTTCTGCTTGATATGCTTACTCTTCTGGTGATATCTTGGCTCCTTGGATTATGCTACCGCTCCACTATTGTCGCAGTAAAGGATAATAGGATCTTGAGCTCCTAGTACACATCCTAAGTCCGTGAGGAACTTCTTGAGCCACACCGCCTCCTTGGCTGCTTCACACGTCGCAATATACTCAGTCTCTGTCGTCGAATCCGTGATGCATCCCTGCTTCACGCTCCTCCAACTGACAGCTCCTCCTTCCAATGAAAACACAAACCCTGACGTACATCTCCTGGATTCCGAATCTGATGCAAAGTCAGAATCTGTATACCCAATCGGCATCAGTTCCTATGAAAAGTAAACTAACTCATAATCTCTCGTCCTACAGAGATACTTGAGTATACTTTTCACAGCAGTCCAGTGCCCTAGACCCAGATTTGACTGATACCTGCCCATCATGCCTACTGTATAGCATATATCTAATCTCTTGCACTGCATAGCATATATTAGACTCCCTACAGCCGAAGCATAAGGTATCTTCTGCATCTCTGCCCTCTCCTCAAGAGTCTTAGGAACCTGATCCTTGGACAATTTTATTCTATGTCTGAATAGAACCAGTCCCTTCTTGGAGTTGTGCATACTGAATCTGACCAAGATAGTATCTATGTAGGCTGACTGTAACAGCGAGAGAGTCTCGTTCTGGCGATCTCGAGTTACCTTGATCCCAAGAACATAACTCGCTTCACCCAGGTCTTTTATGTTAAATTAAGAGGATAACCACACCTTCACTGTAGACAATGTTCCAACATCGTTTCCAATGAGCAGGATATCATCCACGTAAAGTACCAGAAAAACTACTGTAGTCTTATCGCTCCTTTTATAAACACATGGTTCATCCACGTTCTGTTCAAATCCATAATACTGGATTGCCTGATCAAAACACATGTTCCAACTTCTAGATGCTTGCTTCAGTCCATAAATGGATTGTTGCAACTTGCACACCAGAGTTTCCTGACCTTTTGCGACAAAGCCTGGAGGCTGGGACATATAGATATCTTCTTCCAAATCCCCATTGAGGAATGTGGTCTTGACGTCCATTTGCCAGATCTCCCAATCATAATGGGCTGCAATGAACAAGAGGATTCGGATTAACTTAAGCATAGCCACTGGCGAAAAGGTTTTATCATAGTCGATCCCTTCTCGCTGGGTATAACCCTTAGCGACTAGTCTAGCTTTGTAAGTCTCAACGGTACCATCCAGACCTCTTTTTCTTTTGTATACCCACTTACACCCAACATGTTTAATATTATGAGACGGTGTTACAAGTGTCCAGACCGAGTTTTGGGATATCGATATCAGTTCTGCCTCCATGGCTTTCTGCCATGCTACATGGTCAGAGGATACCATCGCTTCGTCATAGTTCAGAAGATCATCCTCCTGAAACTTTGGATCTACCAAGAAGGCTTCTCCAATGTATCTATCAGAAGCACTTGTGGTCCTCCCACTGCGACGAGCCTACAGTGGTTCCATAGGAGTCGATTCTACAGTATCGTTTATCTTAGTGGTATCGACTCCCACTACGTTTTCTGTCTGCGTACTCCTATCAGTACCAAGTAATTCTTCAAGAACTACTTTACTGGTGGGCTTATAGTCTATTAAATAATCATGTTCTAGGAATACAACGTTGGTCGAGACGATAACCTTTCTATCCTCAGGATCATAAAATAAACCACCATTTGTCCCTTTTGGATACCCAACGAATAGACATACCTTAGTCTTTGACTCCATCTTATCTCGTTTGTCCTTCTGCACATATGCTGGACAACCCCAAATCCTAAAGTACTGCAGGCTTGGTTTTCGCTTCAACCACAGCTCCCAAGGAGTTAGAGGTACTGACTTTGATGGAACAAAGTTCAAAGTATATACTACCGTCTCTAGGGTATATCCCCAAAAACTAGGTGGCAATGTTACATAACTCATCATAGTCCGAACCATGTCTAACAAAGTTCGGTTTCTCCTCTCAGATACGTCATTTTGTTGTGGTGTCCCTGGTGCAGTTAACTAGGATACAATCCTATACTCATGCAGGTACCCAATAAATTCATCCGATAGGTATTCGCCTCATCGATCCGATCAAAGAGACTTGATACTCTTACCCGTCTGCTTTTCTGCTTCAGCTCTGAACTCTTTGAACTTATCAAAGGATTCAGACTTCCGTCGCATTAGGTATATATATCCAAACCTCGAGTAATCATCCGTGAAGGTGATGAAATACTCGAAACCTCCTATGGCACGGATACTTATGGGCCCATATACATCAGTGTGTACCAACTCTAATACCTCCTGAGATCTGCTACCTTTGGCTCGGAAAGATCTTTTAGTTATCTTGTCTTCCATACAAAACTCACACGTTGGTAGCCTTTCTGAAATATCTAGACTTAAAAGTCCTACATTAACCAACCTGTGAATCATGTATGAAGCTATGTGTCCAAGCCTTAGATGCCAAAAGAGTGTTGGATTATCTGAGGGATTTTTTCTTTTAGATGAATTAACCACACATGCTACAGTTATGTTATCCTGCTTATGATTGGAGTTAATTACATAGAGATCATTCTGTGTCTTTCCCTTACAAACAAAAGAACCATTCAATTTAATTGACACACCAGAAGTATCAAATAAAATTAAAAAATCTTTATTATTCAATAAGGAAACAGAAATTAAATTTCGTCTCAAGGACGGTACATAAAGTATGTCTTTAAGTAATAAACTTCTTCCATCAAGAAACTGCAAGATGACATCTCCAACTGCTCCAGCCTCTGCCACGGCCTTAGTTCCCATGCTTAGGATTATCTTCCCATCACCCAGTTTTCTTGTCTCCTTGAACCCCTGCAAATTATTGCAAGCATGGTTAGTAGAACCAGAATCCACAATCCATGAAACTGGAAAACAACTGGATACTATAAGAGATTCCACTATGTGGATTTGAAATATACCTGTCTCACCCTTTTTGGGAGTCGCGCGATAGTCACCCTTCCAGTGCCCCTTCTTGCCATATCGGGAACATTTTCCTTTGGGCTTCGCCGGACCATTCTGCTTAGGAACCTGCGACTGCACCAGGCCCATCTTTACGGGCTTCTTAGACTTTCTTTTCTGAAACTTATCTTTGACTTTCAGAGAAGACTTCCACTCAATATTCAGGGATTGGGCTCCTGCCTTCATTCCGTCCTCTACCGCCTGGAGCGCCGCTAGGAGCTCTGCGTTAGACATCTCCAACCGGTTAAGGTTAAAGGTGGTAATGAATCCCTTAAACGCTTCTGACAGAGACGCGAGGAAAATATCGGTCTGGATCTCTGCATCCAAGATGACATCGAAGGAACCAAGCTCATTCACATAGCCAAACAATTTCAGCATATGATCCGAAACTAAAGTCCCCTCTACCATCTTCGTGAACACCAATTTCTTGATGGTCAAGTGATGTGTTACCCGACTACGACCCTCGAACATTTCCATTAGATAGAGAATCATGCCTGAAGCGAAGGCCATGTCTTCGACTTGCTTTTGAAGGATGGTCTACAAGGATGCCACTATATAGCACTTGCACATCTCATCAGCATCTAGCCAGTCTTTTCATTCCTTCAACTGAGCCTCAGTAGCACTTGGTCCCGGTATGGCCGGTTGAGGGGTACTTAAGATAATTTTGTATTTGCCAACCCTTAGAACGAGCATCAGGTTATGCTTCCAGTCCTCGTAATTTGGTCCCGTAAGTTTGTTATCATTAAGGATGGAGGCAAGGGGGTCAAGCTTGGCCATGATTTTTGTAAATAATGATTTAAAACAAAAATTAGGGTCTACTACAATCTATTTTATGGAATTTAAAAATAGATAATGTTTACTCCAGTCGCTATGTCTTCACTAACTCAAGTGGAGACATCCAGGAATCTAAATTCCCTGGGCTCAAGCACTGAGACTATCGGCCTTGAATTTGAGACAGCATCTTGGTGAGAGCATGCAACCGCTTCTGCCAACGGGGTTTTTACGACCCAGTCTTTATCAGAATTACCCATGGCAAACTAAAAGACCTCCCAGTCTTCTTTTGGCCAGCTTTATGTGACCCGCGTGTACAGCAGCGGTAGCTTCACACAAGTTTTCGGATGCTTCCCACAAATCTAGGTGGTTCATAGGCTCCCGCGGTGCAGGAAACCACTAGGTGAACCAGCATGGAAGGAAATACGGATCTCACTCGGTGGGAATATCGAACTGCATACCTCCCACCCAGACCCTTAGCCGGTTGATTATGGAGGCCAGGGGCTCCCCTTTGGAGGGAACCTCTTACACATCCCTTCTTTATGAGGTTTTATGCATATCTAGAAAGGTCACGACCTCCTAGACTTAGACCCTGGTCTACCGCGCTCCCACTAGGATTACAAACCTTCCCGCAAAGCATTAGTATCCTTGGAAAATATCATAGTCCCTACCTCGAATACTCAGCTTTCGCCTTTCTTGCAAGGATCACATTACATAGATTCCAAGGATCCCGATACCTCACTAGTTTACCCATAATCCTAAGATCTAGAGCCTTGCCTAAGGTCAATGTGGAAATGACTCCCACTAGAATGACGTCTCGTTCACAATTTGATGCCTGATGTCATAATAGACCTCATCTCATTATGGGTTTCGATGCTGGCCAAATAGGGACATCCGACAACCTCCGCCGGACCTCAACCTAATGGTGGCATAACCAAATTGTGATGAGTTCACACTACCATCAAACGTCAACTAGAAATGGATATCACTTAGTAGAATCCTAACCTAACTTGGTCGCTAGGACTATGTGGGGGAAAAGGCATCCCACTAGGGCTATCATACTTCTTATAGAGATATTAGTTATCTCTAAACAAATCTAACACTGTGTCTATCTCGGTGCACAGTACTTGGCTACCTGAACTACCACGAGGGCGGTTACCATCTTTTCTTTTAGCTAGCCAGCAGATTCGCACGTGTTAGAATCATATAGAGACACCGATGAATCCATAAGCTTAGTACTAACCCTAAGCCTGATCTAGAGACTAACTCACAAGCAAGATAGATAATTAAATTATCATCGGGGTTCTCTAAATACTAAGTAAAGAGAATCAATAGAAATAGCATCCAAACTGAATCAAGTCCAGGGTCCAACCCCTGAGCCTGAATAGCAAGCCAAGATATCCTGCTCTTCCGTTCTGCACGATCTCTGATGACGATCCCGATTATCGCTAACGTGCACGCTGTCGCCGGGTCTTTACAGGCCATGGTACCGCTTGCCCCAACTATGGATATAGCATCATCTCCTTCTTCCTTTGACCGAAAAACTAACACGCTCCGAGCAAGTGCTCGTTCATGTACAATTTTGCTAGAAAGGAAAAGGAAACAATCCTAGAAAATATGGCCAGGGAACCGAGGGTGGTCAATCTCCACCCCCGCCCATCTAGAGCCTTAAAATCCACAAGCACAATAATAATCAATGCAAAAATAAATCCGGGGTCCGACCCATGGAGGCATGCAATTACATATTACTATTCAGCGTGGCACCTGCAAAAAGATGATACATAGCACAATCCATATGCATGATCTACGCCAAACCCCGACGAAAACATATGACATAATATATTCACATGATGTTTTCACGAATTCATACATGAAACATACACCAAAGCGTGCTCTGATACCAATTGTTGGAATTGGATTCACTTATCAGAGTCACAGCGAAAGCAAAAGATAGATCCGAAGATCATACGGTGTATGTTTTATTATAATTAATTCTACAAAACAATCTATATGCAAATCTATGATCTTAGCATATGTGCGGACACCCTAGAGGCATACTACGATCTACAGAAGATATGCATATATCCAGTTAGGTGTTTAGAATCGTCATACCTTATGGATCTATGATCCGAAGAGAAATGAACGATGAAGAACCGCACGTGAATCGCAAGGGAAGATGTCGGATAGCACCTTGTCCTTTGCGAAAGGAGGAATCCTCGAAGTCCTATATCTGAGTGCAAGGACTATAGGCCGATGAAGGAATCCGTTGCGAAGACGATGGCGAGCCACGTGATCTCCTCCTTCTCTTTCTCTCTTCTTCCTTCTCCTTCCATTCTCCTTCTTCTTCCTTCTTCTTCCTCTTTCTTCCTTGGCCGAAACCTCGGAGAGGGAGAGAGGGAGAGGGGGTTCGGATTTTAGAGAGGGGAGAGACTAGAGCCGACCCCTCCCTTTCTATTCCTCTTATAAGGTCAGCCTTCTAGTGCTACAAGCAAGCTAGGGCCGGCCCCTAGTAGATAGGAATGAGAGGGGGCGGTTTTTAGGGTTTCCACAAGCCTATCGTGAAGCCTGGACGAAAACGCCCTTCACGAAAAGTAAAAAATTGAAGGAGAGATTGAGTGGGGTGCGCTACTCGGAATCGAGTTCCATCAGCGCCTATGAGCTCCTAGAATTATTTTGCTCATTCTAAGATCCATATTCATTATGTTCTGAGCCATATTTCAGTATTTACCAAAATACCTTTACGGCCCCTAACACATGTGAATTAGGTTCTTAGGCTCCGGGCTTGTGCTCCATCGCGCTACTTCGCATCCAACATATCCAACCAGGTCGAGGAACAATTTCTATACGCAACGATAGGGTGGAACCTTCAGTGTTCAGGATCTCTAGCTCCAACCGGATCCCTGATTAACTATTTCGGTGACACACCGAAAGTTCCGTTAATCAGCCCTAATCTGATTAACCCGCGTAGCCACCCAGAGTACGACGCGAGTTGAACTCTAGTGATCCTAAACTTATGTTACTCCCTTGTAACCATGTTCTTTACTATACTCTGATAATCCTTAGTCCCTCCTATTACTGGTGCCATGATATGACTCGGGCGGTGGGGAGCACCGTCAGATCCCGATTGATCATCTGACTAGGAGTTGATGACTTGTCATCTATAACACCACACATCTTTCGGTGCTATGCCTAGCATCCGGAACATCGTCAGTCATACTGATAACCACCAGGCCTGGGTTAATTGTGTGGACAGATTGAATCATCAAAATGCACCCATCCAACACTGGACGTCGGATAACTTGTAGGGATTACATGTCACTCAAGCACTAGCCGGGTAACCCAATGTACCGTGGTATTGGACTATGGAAGGTCCGCACACGTTGGCATATCAAAGCACCATACAACTGGTTAGCCCAGTGTACATGGTCCCTCAGGGTTAAGGATAGATTATCTATAGTAGTAAGACGGTTTATGCACCAGTGTCTGAATCACTGAACTGTGCACCGTCTTGGTTTCTGTTCAACACGATCATCATGCTTGGTCAGGTGAATGAGAATCCCATGTTCCCATGGTGGAGACTTCACCACATCCTCTACCTGCCAACAGCTTATTCTCGGTGAAGCGACTGACATCACCTAAGCTGTGAACTAGTTCTAGGTCTACACACAACTGGTCCACTGGGTCTCCCAAGCATAGATCCACCATGCGCCTCAGTGGCCTACTGTGTTCCCTAGGGTCCTTTATTATATGTGTATTAATATATACCAAAGTAGCATTCTAATTAAAGCAAAAACCAAAGTCATCTTTATTAATGTTAACATAGAAAATCCTCGCTCAGGACACACGAGCTACAACAGCCCCCTTTATCCCTTCCCCTTTTTCTTCTTCACCTTCTTCCTCCTGTCTTCTTTCTTATTTAACATCCTTTATGTGTGTTCGCAGCCGCTTCCATATGGGCGGACCGTGGCTCGATGACATCACTTCTATTATCGGGGTCTCCTCCTCATCCCTCTCAAGACCGTAGTGTTAAAGAAAAATATCCAAGCGTCCTTTATACTTCCATACTCTTCGGATAGCCGATTATAATTGGAGACCCTCCTCATCACCTCGGGGCCCGACTGCATGTGGGCGGGGTACTGAATGTGGATGCCTTCACCAAATATGGGTATCCCCGTCGAATTTGGTTGCCCTCCTGAATGTGCATGCCGACATGCACATGCATTACTATGAGAAATACATCAGGAATTTATAAATACCTCAGAATGCCTCATTTCAATTAATTCCAACATTTTGGACTCTTCAAAAAACACGTTTTGGGATCCAACTGTATCCAGATAGGCTCTCCTTTAGGGATTTAGGGCTCCTAGAATCCCAAATCCTGAGCGGATACAAGAAAGCCTATTGTTAAAGAGGGCTTGCTTATTTCTCTCTTCTCAGACTAGGTTGTATGCATGATATGTTCAGGTTGTGTGCATGACATGCCCAGGTGTTATGCTCACGATCTGGACAAATTGTGCGCACGATAAGCCCAAGTTTCAAGAAAAACCATCATGTTCTTTCTCACTCGAGCGAGAACTCGGTTCGCTAAAGCGCAGCAAAGTCATGTGCTCAATCTGTTCTTTTTGCATGGGTAGTCTAATCATGACGTGTTTGGACATTGTTTTTGGCCATCAAATGAGAATTTGGGGATAAAGCTTGTGTATACCTATTCCCTCAATACATAAGAGGGTCTAGGGTTTTGGAATTGATGATGAAATATTATTTTATTTGAGGGAGGCTTAGACAGGTTTGGTGAGGGCTTGGTGAAGAAGGAGGTGCTCTCGGCGAAGGGAGTTCATCTCGTTGGAGTTGAGCGTTGCTTGTAACTCTGTTTGGTTCTTTATTATAGTAGATCGTCCGATCGTACTCTCCCACATGTAAATCTCTCGTTTCCCTTATATGATTGCTTTGCGGTTGTTTCGTCTTGTTTTTCCTATTTCTCTATTTGTGTTGGATTGATTGTACCACATCTATTCGTCGAAAAATCGTTTTATGCAATTGATCTTTGTGGACCCATCGTGGTCAGAACGAATCGGTATCATCTAGTAGGATTCAGAACATCTAAGGGGCTTCTATTTCTTATTCTTGAGGCTGTAATAATTTATGCTCTAGTTCTATCCAAACAGGCTATCCTTTAGGGATTCAGGGCTCCTAGAATCTCGGATACTGAGCGGATTCAAGCAAGCTAGCCTAATGTTGGCCAGGTCGTGCACACGATCTGTTCAAGTCATACGCACGATCTGTCTAGGTCGTATGCATGACATGCCCGGGTGATATGCGCACGATCTGGACAAATCGTGTGCACGACAAACCTAAGTTTCAAGGAAAACCGTCGCGTTCTTTTTCGCTCGAGCGAGAACTTTGTTCGCTCGAGCATATCAATTCTGTGCACTCGATCTATTCTTTCTCACGAAAGTCGTGTGCCTGATTTGTTCTGTCCACACGGGCAGTCCAATCATGATGCGTTTGGACTTTGTTTTTGGCTATCGAATGAGAATTTGGGGATAAAGCTTGTGTATACCTATTCCCTCAATATATAAGGGGGTCTAGAATTTTGAAAATGATGATGAAATATTATTTTCTTTAAGGGAGTCTTGGATAGGTTTGATGAGGGCTTGGAGAAGAAGGAGGTGCTATCGGCGAAGGGAGTTCATCTTGTTGGAGTTGAGAATTGCTTGTAAATCCATTTGGTTTTTCATTATAGTGGATCGTCCGATCGTCTTCGCCCTTTGTTTCTCCCGCAAAGGTTTCCACGTAAATCTCTCGTTTTTCCTATTTGATTGCTTTGTGGTTGTTTCGTCTTGTTTTTCTTATTTCTCTATTTGTGTTGGATTTATTATAGCACATTGATTCATCGGAGAATCGTTTTGTGCTATTGATCTTTGTGGACCCATCGTGGTCGGAACGAATCGGTATCGGATTATTCATCCAGTATCGTCTAGCAGGATTAAGAACACCTAAGGGGCTTCTATTTCTTATTCTTGAGACTTCAATAATTTCAACTACTTTATTTCTCAAAAAAAGAAAATTTATGCTACTTTAGGGGTGCTGAAAAATTAGGTAAAATAGCTCCATATATAGCATGTTGGATATTTCTCATAGGAGGTAGCTCATATGGTAAATCCGAGCTAGATAATCAAAGCCTGAAAGAATTAATTTTTTGTACCTCTAGTTCCAACTCTCAGTTGGTCTTCTTTTATTTAGTGTCATCTTGCTTCACAAATTTTCTACTTGGAAATTATCATTTTGGTTAATCTTGCCCATAACGTGATGCTCCAAGCCAAGAAGTAAAATATCAAGATAAATCGTAATATTTCACTAAATCTCTCTCTCTCTCTCTCTCTCTCTCTCTCTCTCTCTCTCTCTCTCTCTCTCTCTCTCTCTCTCTCTCTCTCTCTTTTTGAGTTTGAAACGAAATTTAGTGTTGGAGTTAGTCCCACATCAACTAGCGGGTTGAGCAGTGTTATCTTCATATATCTTCTGTGGACCTCCCTTAAGATCCGGGTTTTGAAGTGTGAGGACATCTAACATGATATCAGAGCATGTCTAACCCTATGCATGTTAAGCCGAGAGGGAGACTATCCACGTGACAAGTACCGGACGAAATCAACCTGCACGTGAGCGGGAATGTTGGAGTTTAATCCCATATTGACTAATGGGTTGGGTAGTGTTATCTTCATATACCCTCTGTGAACCTTCCCTTACGACCCTGGTTTGGAGGTGTGAACCTAACATTTAGACACCAAAATTCATGATTTTTTCCTCCTGTTACACAGGCGCTGCAAAAAACAAGATGTTTCACAAAATATCTCATTTCTCCGTGACACCGAAAAGTTCCAAAGCTCAAGATTTCAAACCTTGGTCTAACTAATCACGTGACTCAATTTTCAATGTCAAAAGACACATGGTTTTCTAAGTAAGATATTTTATGTGGGTTGTCTTTCTTTATTATCGTAATTAAGTCTTTATCCATATAAGGGGTCAATTCTGATTGATCAATACACCCCAATGAGTTACATGTATGGCCTTAGTTAGAGGAAGTCCAACATAAAATCTTCCACTCATGGCTTAAGCCAATGATACGCCGCCAATCTTCAAGGATTCTTGCTGAAAATCCATGCCATCCTATAGTCAATTTTGCATTAACCTAACCCACCCCCCCCCCCCCCCCCCCCCCCCCCCCCCCCTAACTAACTGCTCCATTTGCCACCTTAAAGAAAACATAGTTGAATGGACTTCAATCATGTGACAACCCACGAATTCTCATTAGGAAAAATTACACTGTACCCCCCTTTAGTTTCGTACAAAATCACTTACCCCCTTCCAACCAAAAAACAACAACTTCCCCCCTCGGTTCCGGTTGTAAGTGCTAATTTTTTTTTTGTTAAATGCAGTACTTGATAGCTCACGAAGGGGTTTTAAGTGTTTTTGTGATTGGTTCCAGTTATTAGTAAGGGCGGTAATCGGTCAGGTTTGGATCGGACCCTACCCATACCCATTCAGGTATGGTAGGGTCCACACCTTACCCATACCCATTCGGGTAGAAGCGGGTCCATACCCAATCGGTTTCGGGTTTTAGTTTGGGTTTCGGGTATGAATTGAATATAATTTGTCTCTTTTCCTCCATCAAATATGCTATTACTTGAGGAAAAATAACCAAGGCATCACAATGTAATCTTAATAATCTCTTTTTATTTCTTATTACAATGGTAGAGTATACGTTTGGGTAGGGATATGAGAGATTAGAATATGAGTATATGACAATGAGATTTGAGTCGTATTGTTTTGTCTAGTATACACAAGTTAGAAGGGCAATCGGGTTTCAGGTATGGGTATTGAGGTACCTATATCCATACCCAAAATTCAATTGGGTAGAGTTTCTATACCCATACCGTACCCAAACCATGTTTCGGGTACAAAATCTGTACCCATACCCAATGTTTCGGGTCGGGTATGGATCGGGTTTTCGAGTCCATTGCCACCCTAGTTATTAGTGCTGCTTCTTTGTTAACAGCCTTTTTGATTCGCTGCAGTTGGATCGCAGGAGTCAACACTACGCGTTACCCACTGTTTGGTTCACTGTAGTTTTCGAAAACCACAAAATTTCAACTCCCGCATGTACAAATTTCTATACAAAAACGTATAGTTAGAAGTTGGAACACGCAACAAAAGCTGCATGTTCCAACTGCACGCATTTCGTCCCCACTACACTGTGTAGTGCTAATTGCACGGATCCAACAAGCTATAAATGTAGAAATGAGTAGCTCATAGAGGAGGGTTGAGTGTTACTTTGTAAAACTATAGGTGCTAGTTTGACCCAAAAAAAAAAACTTGTAGGGGGGTAAATGATTTTGAGTGGAAGTACAGGGGGTAAAGTATAATTTTTCCCCTTTAATCAATTATCCACAGAGTGTCAAGAGGTTGGTTGCCTTTAGTATTATATTTCCTGTGGGTGAGGGGAGCTAAACCGATTCAAGGCAATAAGTGGGGGGCCATGGAATCCTCCACTGGTCTCCATGATCGGGATGACGGCAGTGCTGATGACAGTGAAGATCTTATGGGAACCTTCCATGAGCTCTCGCGGCTCGAGTTGACGCCGCCGATGGGCGGCGACCTCTGTTTGACCGATCAAGTGGAGGCGCAAATGGTTGACCTTTGTAGTCCAATTAACATTATCAGGCTGACCATTAAGATTGGACTTTCTAAAGCATTGTCTTAAACAACTTGCAACTTGCAAGGATTTCCCTTGATGGATTAATACCTCTAACGGTAGCAGTTGTAACAGTAATGAAGAAAAAAAAAACTCATTAGGTGCATGGAGAGGAAGGACTTCGCAAGATTAATCGTCATACCGTTGTCGTCAGATTGCAAGTGAGTCCGGCAACATGGGAATTGAAGTAGAAAAGGTAGTTCATAATATAACGGATGGTTATTGGAGACATTAGTGATCGGTTCCTATAACAAGTTTCGTTTAAGGTTAATGACGGCTAATGTTTACCGTTACCATTAAGAATAGTCACTCTGGACCGTTCCCTACTGTGAACAAAAAAATACTTACACACACAACCACAACAAGTGCATCTCACTCATATCCTTTTTACAGTCAATCCAACTTCACTTTTTCTTATTCAAGGTACCTGATGTGAAATAAGACTTGTTTGTGTCCATATGCTAAGTCGGTACTTGTTATAGGTGTTGGGATGACATCGAAGACGCAATGGATGTGAAGTCGATTGCGTGGATCGATTCGGTGTGTGGTATATTTAAAAATTTTCATCTAATTAATCATATACGCTATTAGATGTAGTGTGTTAGTATTCTATTAGTCCCACCTCGGTTGTGGTAACATAATGGTGTGCGTACTCTCTCTAATAAAGAGAGGTAGTCTTATGTAATGTAATTGAGATTGTAGAGATAATACAAGGAGTTTCTCTCCCCAATCCTATTCTCTCTCCCCCTCTCTTCGTAACATGGTATTAGAGCCAACCCTCTTGGCCTAGGGTTCGACGCTCTCCTCTCCGGCCTCGGCCTCGGCCTCCTCGGTCGTCGTCGACGACATCGAGGAGGCCGGAAAAATAAAATATTTTTTTTTCCCGTCTCTCTCTCCTAAATACCTGATCGATCTGGTGCGGTCGCCGTCTCGTGCCGCACCGGCCACCGGTTACCTGCACGAGCTCCGGCCACCTGCACCTGGCCCGGCCCTGCGCCGCGCTCGTCGTCCCCATTGGAGCCCGAAGCCCGTGGGGGGGGGGGGGGGGGGGGGGGGGGGGGGGGGGAGTCGGATCCCTACCCCTCGTCGCCTGAGATTGGCCCGGATCTGCCTTTGTGTCACACCTCCGGCCATCCCCCTCGTTGTGAGCGTGCGCCGCGCCCTCGCCGGATCTGCCGGACCGTCGGCGTCCGCCCAGTCCTGCCGGTCTCGCCCTTCTCCCGCAGCGCATCCTCCGTCCTCTCCCTCTCCGACCGGAGCCGCTCCTCCCTCCGCCGGACCGCCACCAGCTCTTCCGCGAGGGACCCCCCCGACCTCCGCGCCCTCTGCTACCGCGGAGGCCAAGCGATTCTCCTTGTCCGCGCCCCCTTGGTCGGTGGCTGCATCGGCAAGACCTGGACCGGCTTCGGCTTCGTAAGGTTCCGGCGGCCAGATCCGCCTGAAAATTCTTGGGCTGGAGGGGCCTCCGGCGGGGCTGAGGGACCAGCATCCGGCCGAGCTCGTACCGCTGCATCGAGGACCGTCCCTTTCTCTAGCCCGACCCTGCGCGCCACCGGGACCCGCCGTGCCCGCCGGCCCTGCGCCCGTGCTGGCCGGATCTCCGATTTCCTCTCCCGTCTCCGCCTCTCTCGCTCTCTCCCGACTTCTCTCTCTCCCGATTCGAACGGTGTGCGTTCTCTCTCCATTCTCTCTCTTTCCTTATCTCCTCTCCCAAAATCCGATCCCCTTTGAAACCGCATCACAGCCCTCCGATTTGCATCCCCTTCTCTCTATAGCTATTCACAGCCATCCGATTTGCATCGGATGGCTGTGCTTTAAGATTTGCTACACCTATGCTTTACACCGGACTGTTGGCTATGATATGTTGCATCGGATGGCTCTACACCCGATCCGTCGGATGGCTCTACACCGATCCGACCCTGTGATCCCTTTTTGAGTTTGAGCCTGACTCTGTGCTGTGCCCTACACCCGATCCGACCCGGCATAGCCCTTGCACCCGATCCGGCCCTCGTGACTTTGACCCATTGCGCTCTCTCTGCGACCCTGCGCTCGAGCTGTCGCTCCACCTCCTGCGCTCGCGTCTGTCTCCGGCACAGTAGCACGGGGGGCCAGATTTGGCGCTCCCGGCCATCCCCTCGCCGCTTGCACTCTCCCTGCGCCCTACACGGCACCCCGGGGAACTCCAGGTTGGCCCCGATGTAGATCCGCCCGCTGTGCCTTGCGCTTTGTCAGCCCGCCTTGCACCCTATGCTCTTGCGCTTTGTCGTTTTGCCTGCCCCAATTGCCTCGTTCTGTGCCCTTGCGCCTTGGTATTTTTGTGCTCTGTGCCCTACCGATCCGCCTTGCACCTTTTTTGATCTCTCTAGTTTCGGTCACACTTGTTTTGTGCTGGCTTTTGGATCCTCTCTCGTTCGGTCACACTTGTCTTGTGCCGGCTTTTGATCCTCTCTAGTCCGGTCATACTTGTTTTGTGCCGGCTTTTTGGATCTTTTCTCATTCCGGTCACACTTGTCTTGTGCCGGCTTTTAGATCCTCTCTAGTTCCGGTCACACTTATTTTGTGCCGTTTTTGGATCTTTTCTCGTTCCGGTCACACTTGTCTTGTGCCGGCTTTTGATCCTCTCTAGTTCCGGTCACACTTGTTTTGTGTTGACTTTTTGGATCCTTTCTTGTTCCGGTCACACTTGTCTTGTGCCGGCTTTTGGATCCACTCTCGTTCCGGTCATTCTTGCGCCGACTTTTGGATCCTCTTCCTTTCCTTGGTCTTGTGACCCTATCAGAGCTACGACTCTTCATTTTCTCCTTCTTCTTTGTCTGTGATGATTGAGATCTTTTAAGAGGTGTCAAGTACTTGCTTCGGCCGGGTGCTTGCCTCCTATAAGATCTCATGCATTCACACATTTTCTTAGCCAATCTCTCTCCTTTCAGCCTCCTTTATTGCCGGCTTCCATCACCGTCGGCTTCCTCCACTCCGATCCTTAGTGATCATTGCCAACTCTCCCGATTGACCTGCCTACAGGTTGGACGGGTTCCCCCAGTTGTTCTGCTTGCAGTCAATCGAGTTTCCAGGACGACTTGCTTGCAGGTCGGCCTGGCACTATCTTTACTTTTCAGCATAAAAAAGGGTTATTTGATGTAATTTTTTTTTTTCTTTTTTTTCTTTCTTTCTCCTTCTTCTATTAAGCAAACTGATGCCGGTTTATACCTTACATCAGTTTGACGGGGGGTATTAGATGTAGTGTGTTAGTATTCTATTAGTCCCACCTCGGTTGTGGTAACATAATGGTGTGCGTACTCTCTCTATATAAAGAGAGGTAGTCTTATGTAATGCAATTGAGATTGTAGAGATAATACAAGGAGTTTCTCTCCCCAATCCTATTCTCTCTCCCCCTCTCTTCGTAACATACGCAAAGATGAATCGATCGGATTACGAAACCCTAAGGTCATCTATCGACACAAACAATATAACTAATATGCATGCATTACAATAGATCTAGGTATTTGTAATTTATACCTTCGTGTGAGATTTAACACCGCGATGTTATTCTTCAAAGTTGATGAAGATAGAAGTATCCTCGTGCAAGGGAGAGATGAATCTCTTAGATTCACTCGATCTCACAAGTCTTTCCGAATCATTGCACTCTAATCTCTAAGTGTCTCAGAGTGCAAGCGATCTCTCTCTATCACACACACACACACACACACACACACACACACACTTGGAGAAGAAGATGAGAGGAAGAGAGAGATGATCTTCTCTTCTCACCCGAGAGAGAGAGAGAGAGAGAGAGAGAGAGAGAGAGAGAGAGAGAGAGATGAAAAAACTGAACTAAGGAGAGGGGGGCGGTTGTTCTCGGGAAAAATCTGAGAGAAGGCATGGTAAACCATGCCTCCCTTCCTTATTTGCATTGGGAACCACGCCCCTCTCTATCCCTAGCTGTTTGAACAATTTCCTCTTTCTTTATATCTCTTTAATCTCAAATTAAATGCCCCCTTATTTCTAGTTGCCATATTTGGATTTTACAATTGAGGGGATAGATTTAAATATTTTTAAATCTTTATCATCCCTTAATTATAGAGATAATGGCCATGCAACCTAACTCTAATGAGGGGGGCGGCCAAGTTAGGGCATGCGAGATATTTTGGTTGGACCAAAATGCCTCTCATGCATGTAGTGGTCGTTCACCTCATGCGGGAGCATGCATGGCCCATCTCCATGCACGATAATGTACCCTAACACTTAGGGCATCTCATCTGCACCTAGGCACATGTCGTGGGGCTATGAATAGTATTTTTACTATTCACTTAGGCGCTCTCAGTAAAAAGTGTGGTGCCACATACTAAAAAAATCAATAAACTCACATACTGTGAAGAAGGTACCAGAAGTATCAAGAGCACTAGGAGTATTATAGGACCCGACCTCTGTTTGTGAAGAGGGTGGGAAGAGCCAAGATTGTGCTGACGAGTATATTCCTAAGAAAAATGGGAACAACCCAATGAGGAAAGTACGTCATGTAAGAAGAAGAGGAGTTCTCAAAAGAGGCCCAAGAAATGTGGGAGTAATAGAGGTTGGTGGCTGCGATGAGGATGAGAAAAGCATTGTGGTGGAGCATGTGGGACGATAGAAGCAAAAAAAGAGGATCAAGAGTCGGAGATAAAGTGAGAGGAGTATCCATAATGGTAAGGCCCTAAGCCACATAAGAGTGGTAAGGGGCATCCTCGACAAAGGATATGTGGCGAGAGATGTGAAGACGTGAGTCAATGGGTCATAACAATGATACCCCTATGCTTGGCATTGATCCCCAAGATGACACACTTAGCTGCCCTTTCGGATAAACTTTGTACGCTCGTGAGACGAAAGGAGGACAAACACGCGATCTAGTGT
>CANTAL010000546.1:65000-67500 GCA_947650365.1 Chamaelirium japonicum | reverse complement strand
TGATGTAGTGAGTAAATAGGCTCTGGTTGTTCGCCGTTCAAGAATTCTTGTTTAGGCAGTTCATATCATCCATACATAGTGTTTTGATCTAAGACTTCAATTCTTCCATCTATTCAGCAGTAGCATATTGTTCCATGGGGCTAAGATCAAAAATATGGAATAAACAAGTGTTTCCACGACTCTACCACCCCGCCAATTCTGTTCCACTTAATCCCCTTTTCAAGGAATGGGAAATCTCCTGTTACATGAATCAAATGTTTCATTTCATCCGGGAAAAGCCATCTCTTTCTCAACAATGTCTTTGTCATTTGATCAAATAGCGTTCCGTTAGATAGGAACAGATTTGATAAATACTGATAACTCTCGGATAAAGTATTAGAATGGAAAGATCCATTAGATAATGAACTATTGGTTCTAAGCCATCTCTGGCGATGAATCAACAATTCGAAGTGCTTTTCTTGCATATTCTTGATGAACCAGCGTTTATATATAGATGTAGGAGGATTTGTTTGGGAAGTAATAAGCCCCTTTGACATCTCTTCATCTGCAAAGAATTCTCGACGGGAAAACACAGAGACAAAGGGCTGATCTTTGAATAGGAAAAAGAATGGATCCGCAGGGTCCCAAATGAATTGGCTTATTCGAAAAAAGCCTTGTTCTTTGGAAGATCTATCTCGTGTCTGGTACTGCAGGGTTCCACTCTGCAAGAACTCCGAATCATTCTCTTGAAGCTCATCCTCTTTATGATAAATGACCCGCTTGCCCCGAAATGCCCCGGCCCAATAGGGAAATCCCAATTCAGTGGGCCTTTCGATACAATCAAATAGATTGCCACAAGGGCGCCATATTCTAGGAGCCCAAACTATGTGATTGAATAAATCCTCCTCTATCTGTTGCGGGTCGAGGGCTCCTTCTCCTTCCCCTTCTTCAAACTCCGAGATAGAACAAGACCTATTTTGCATCATATCTAACTGATTCCTTGGTTCGGGCCGAAGAAGTAATGTCACTCGATTATTATCAAACTGGCTGCAATCTTTTTCTGTCCGTGAGGATCCCACCAGAGCACCTTCTACTTCTAATAGGCCATGAACTAGATCAGAATCATTCTCAACGAAGCCATAAGAAGTGATCCCATTTTTTTCATCGGGTCCGGGTGAAGACAAAAGATCTTGAGCGACCAATCCGGCAGAACAACTCAAAAGATAAAGAAGTATCGTTAATTTCTTCATGCTCGTTCCAAGTTCGAAGTACCATTTGTACAAATAAGAATCCCCTTCCTTACTTGATTTCTTCTTCATCTTCATATAGATAGATATAGGATCTATGGGGCAATTACTTAGAAGTACATTTTGTGCAACAGCCCTTCCTATCTGATAGAAAAGGATCTCATGATCCTGAACCGATCTTACCTGGGATCGCAAATTCCAAGTTTGTCTATGAAGAGCTGATCTAATTGTATTAGTTTCTATAATTGATTTCTTCTGTGTAATACTAATTGATAGGGCCTCATTGATAAGTGCTACAAGATCTCGTGCATTGGAACCCATGGTTATGGACCCGAATCTGTTAGTATGGAACATTTTCTTTTCCAAGTGAAATCCCCTAGTATATGAAAGAATGAAAAAGTGCTTTCGTTGTTGTGGAATAAGAAGCCTTCGTATCTTAATGCATGTATTTAATTTATTCGGAGCTATTAGAGCGGGATCCACTTTTTGGGGAATATGAGTCGAAGCAATAACAAGAATATTTCTAGTGGAACATCTGTCACAATCCCTGGAGAGATAGTTCTCTAATAGACCGAGGGATAAGTAATTCGACTCATTCACATACAGATCATGAATGTTTGGAATCCATATTATGCAAGGAGACATTGCTTTTGCTAATTCGAATTGAAGGGTGATATCAAATCGGTCTATTTTCGGCGTCATATACATAGTTAGCACATTCGTCATAGTTAGCAGCTCCGTATCAAGGTCATCATCAATATCGTCACTGTCATCAATATCGATATCGTCACTATCATCAATATCGATATCGTCAATAAGATAATCTTTAGATTTGTCATCCAGGAACTTGTTTGGAAATACCGTAATGAAAGGAACATAGGAGTTTGTCGCTAGGTATTTGACCAAATAGGATCGTCCAGTTCCTATAGAACCTATCACTAAAATACCCCTAGAAGGGGATAGGGCTAAGCGGAGCGAAAAGGGTTTTCCATGAGATGGGAAATGAAAACTATTAACCCCACACGAGGTTTGTGAATAAGTAATTGTCTGATAATGAGCAAGGAATATCCGTCTTTCTGCTAAACAGGATCTATTGAACTCATAATTCATTAGATACTTTTTATGAATGTCAACTAAGTATCGTAAGTAAATTGATCCCGGTTGTTCAATCATTTGATAACCAGAGTCATTCTTTGATAAACGATCACTATGAGTCAGACTCAATAGAATTTGATCAATCCTTTTTTCTGTCGTTAAGGTGGAGAACTGAACCA
>CANTAL010000546.1:52500-57500 GCA_947650365.1 Chamaelirium japonicum | reverse complement strand
GGCTTGAACGGAGCGGATTTATTTATTAGTAAAGCGGAAGTCAATGGGGGTGCTATTGTAAAAAAGTTAAGACCCAGAGCTCGAGGGCGCAGTTATCCGATAAAAAGACCCACTTGTCATATAACAATTGTATTGAAGGATCAAAAAAATCATTTACTTATATAATATATTATAATTATAATATATCAATTTCAAATCTAAGATTTAGATTACCTATATTATTATATAGATGGAAAGAAAATATAACAGAAAAATATGGGACAAAAAATAAATCCACTCGGTTTCAGACTCGGTACAAACCAAAGTCATCATTCCTTTTGGTTTGCACAACCAAAAGATTTTTCTGGGGGACTACAGGAAGATGCAAAAATACGGAATTGTATCAAGAAATATGTACAAAAAAATAAGAGAACATCCTCAGATTTTGAAGGAATTGCGCGTATAGGAATTAAAAAAAGAATCGATTTGATCCAAGTCATAATATATATTGGATTAAAAAATTTATTAATAGAGGGCCGAACCCAAGGAATGGAAGAATTACAGATGAATATACAAAAGAAATTTCATTCTGTGAACCGGAGACTTAGCATTGCTATCACAAGAGTTGAAAAACCTTATGGACAACCTAATATTCTTGCGGAATATATAGCTTTACAATTAAAAAGTAGAGTTTCGTTTCGAAAGGCAATGAAAAAAGCTATTGAATTAACTGAACAAACGGATACAAAAGGAATTCAAGTGCAAATCGCAGGACGTATCGACGGAAAAGAAATTGCACGTGTCGAATGGATCAGAGAAGGTAGGGTTCCCCTACAAACAATTCGCGCTAAAATTGATCATTGTTCCTATACAATTCGAACTATCTATGGAGTATTAGGCATAAAAATTTGGATATTTGTAAACGAGGAGTAATGGACCTTTATTTGTCTTACCATTATGCCCAGTGATAGAAGAAAAAATGAAAAACTGTTTCATTCTTTTTCAATTAAATCAAACAAAAATGAACAATTCAAATTCTATAAGGTTGAATAAAAATTAGATTGACTATTTAATTTAGTATAATTAATTGCTATGCTTAGTGTGTGACTCGTTAGTTTTTTCTTTAAAGTTTTTAGTTGGGATTCAAAGAAAAGAATTGAACGACCCGACCCCTACTATGTGGGTGCTATCAACTTAGTAACTATATAAACTAATAATAAACTTATTGCTTCGTATTGTCGAGATTCCAAGAAACAGTCACTATATGACTGGATCGATCATATAGTTGTAGCAACTGAAATTTTTTCCATAAATCATATATATATATAATATATAATAATATTAATATATATATATAAATCTAATTCTAGGTTGTGAAGCACAAATATAGGGATGTGGATAAATGGAAGATGATAGAAAGGGAGACAAAAAATATAAATGATATATGATTCCAATATGTATGGTCTATGAATCATCTCATAAAAGAAAAGGCAGTGTGATAAAGCATTAATACGTAATAAGATAAAGCATCAATACTAATATAAATAATAAAGAGCCCCGGGTTAATAGAAACTGAGGAGATTGATCCCGGAACGAATTTTTGGGGGGGCTCCGTTGCAGAGTTCAGGCCTAACCATTAATAGAGAAGCTATGAGAACGACAGAACCTGTGATTGTATAGGATTCTATTGAAAACGAATCCTAATGATTCATTGGGTGGGATGGCGGAACGAACCAAGAACAAATTGATTTATTCTGAAAGGTCATGGATTGACCCGACGAATGAATCAAGAAAGAGTCAATATTCGCCCGCGAAACCTTTATTTTTTATTTATTGGATTACGGGCGTGATTGATAAAGGTAAAAATAAGGATTCGTTATGTTATAAAAAATCATTATGTATATGTATATGTATAAATATACATAAAAGAAATATATACGTCGGCTGTATATACAAGATATACAGCTTACTATATAACAAAAACAAATTAAATATCAATAAATCCCATTCATTACATTACTAATATCTATTAAATAGATGTGTATATGGAATATTCTTGAATCATTTCATTCGCGAGAAGCTGGATGAGAAGAAACTCTCATGTCCGGTTCTGCAGTAGAGATGGAATTAAGAAACAACCATCTACTATAACCCCAAAAGAACCAGATTTCGTAAACAACATAGAGGAAGAATGAAGGGAATATCTTGTCGAGGCAATCATATTTGTTTTGGAAGATACGCTCTTCAGGCACTTGAACCCGCCTGGATCACGGCTAGACAAATAGAAGCAGGACGAAGGGCAATGACACGATATGTGCGTCGTGGTGGAAAAATATGGGTACGTATATTTCCCGACAAACCCGTTACAGTAAGACCCACGGAAACACGTATGGGTTCGGGAAAGGGATCCCCCGAATATTGGGTATCCGTTGTTAAGCCGGGTCGAATACTTTATGAAATGGGCGGAGTCTCAGAAACCGCAGCCAGAGCAGCTATTTCAATAGCTGCGTGCAAGATGCCTATACGAACTCAATTTGTTATTGCAGGATAGGGATGTAGAAATAAAAAAAAAAAAGGGGGGGTATTGAGGATGAAAAGCGCAAGTTTATTTATTTCTGGACAGACAATATTTCTCTTTTTCCTTTGAATTGAAATAACAGATTCAAATAAAATGATATGATTCAACCTCAGACCCTTTTGAATGTAGCGGATAACAGCGGAGCTCAAAAATTGATGTGTATTCGAATCATAGGAGCTGGTAATCACCGATATGCTCATATTGGTGACGTTATTGTTGCTGTAATTAAAGAAGCAGTACCAAATATGTCTCTAGAAAGATCAGAAATAATTAGGGCTGTAGTTGTACGTACATGTAAAGAACTCAAACGTGACAACGGTATGATAATACGATATGATGACAATGCCGCAGTTGTTATTGATCGAGAAGGAAATCCAAAAGGAACTCGAGTTTTTGGTGCGATCGCTCGGGAATTGAGACAACTGAGTTTTACTAAAATAGTTTCATTAGCTTCCGAAGTATTATAAATACCAGTAGATTAGATTATGATCTAGTAGGGTATCTGAAATAGATCAATTAGTAGATTGTGTCTCACGCATATACTTTGTAATATAATAGTAATATAATAATAATAATTTGAATTTGAATAATATATAATATTATATATAATGATAAAATAAAAATAAAACAAAGAAAAAAACATGTTGATTGTATCAAAATTAGGAGGTACAAATAATTATAGTTCGTCATGGGTAAGGATACTATTGCCGATATAATAACTTCTATAAGAAATGCTGACATAGATAAAAAAGGAACGGTTCGAATAGCATCTACTAATATTGCCGAAAACATTGTTAAAATACTTCTACGAGAAGGTTTTATTGAAAACGTTCGGAAACATCAGGAAGGTAACAAATATTTCTTGGTTTCAACCCTGCGACATAGAAGGACTAGAAAAAGAATATATAGAACTATTTTCAAGCGTATCAGCCGACCCGGTCTACGAATCTATTCCAACTATCAACGAATTCCTAAGATTTTAGGTGGAATGGGGATTGTAATTCTTTCTACTTCTCGAGGTATAATGACAGATCGAGAAGCTCGACTGGAAAGAATTGGGGGAGAAATTTTGTGTTATATATGGTGATCCTCCCCCTCCGGTATCCTAATTTTATCTCTAACTTCCTTCCCATTTATTTGTGAAATAGAGAGGAAAAGTGAGTTATATAACCCTTCCTCTATTAGTTGATACTTCAAGGGGGTTACCCGGAATGAAAGAACAAAAATTGATTCATGAAGGTTTAATTATCGAATCACTTCCAAACGGCATGTTCCGAGTCCGTTTAGATAATGAAGATCGAATTCTAGGTTATGTTTTGGGGAAGATCCGGAGCAGTTTTATACGGATACTACCAGGAGATAGAGTAAAAATCGAAGTAAGTCGTTATGATTCAACCCGGGGACGTATAATTTATAGACTTCGCAACAAAGATTCGAACGATTAGGTGATTTTTTGAAACATTTCTTTCGTGGGGATACAATTCGAGGTTAAAAAATAAAGAAACTCTTTTCAAAGGGGCAGATTCAGAATTAAGGGAAGGAATGAGAAATATGAAAATAAGGGCTTCTGTTCGTAAAATTTGTGAAAAATGTCGACTGATCCGTAGGCGCGGACAGATTAGAGTGATTTGTTCCAATCCGAGACATAAACAAAGACAAGGGTAATCTTTCTAAAAAGAACTTCCTCGGACTAAAGGAAGGATCCGTGTAAAAAGAAAGGATCTGTTTTAACATGAGATAGATATCTCCGTATCTTTCTATATATTCCTGACTCATATATTTATGAGATAATAAAATATGACAAAACCTATACCAAGAATTGGTTCACGTAAGAATGGACGTAGAATACCAAAAGGAGTTATTCATGTTCAAGCAAGTTTTAACAATACTATTGTAACTGTTACAGATGTACGAGGTTGGGTGGTTTCTTGGGCCTCCGCGGGTACTTCTGGATTCAAGGGCACAAGAAGAGGAACACCCTATGCTGCTCAAGCAGCAGCATTCAATGCTATTCGTACAGTACAGGGTATGCAACGAGCAGAAGTTATGATAAAAGGCCCCGGTCTCGGAAGAGATGCAGCATTACGAGCCATTCGTAGAAGTGGTATACTATTAAGTTTCGTACGTGATGTAACACCTATGCCACATAATGGGTGTCGACCTCCTAAAAAAAGACGTGTGTAGAAATAAGACTTAAACCGATTTCAAGAGAAATAAATGATTCAATGATCTGATCAAATAATAATATTAGTATGGTTCGAGGGGAAGTAGCAGGATCCATTCGAACACTACAGTGGAAGTGTGTTGAATCAAGAGTAGACAGTAAGCGTCTTTATTATGGTCGTTTCATTCTGTCCCCGCTTATGAAAGGTCAGGCCGATACCATAGGTATTGCCATGCGAAGGGCTTTACTTAGAGAAATAGAAGGAACATGTATCACACG